>DWNA01000150.1:0-36482 GCA_018249835.1 Heliconius besckei | reverse complement strand
AGTTTACTATAGTCCAAACCTTACGATCGATTACTTTCCATCTCTTGAAACCCTGTTGGAGCGTCTGAAGCCATTGTACAACCACACAATTTTAATGGGCGATTTTAACACCTGCCTATTAAAACATTATTATCGTGCCTCCCGTCTAAAGTCAGTGGTTGCTGGTGCCAATATGCATATACTTCCTCTCGCAGCTACGCACAATTTTCCAAATAGCTTACCCTCACTTCTCGATTTAGTTTTCGTATCTTCTATTAATCATGTTGAAAAACACGGTCAATATCCTGCTCTGGCTTTCTCTTACCATGATCTTATTTACATATCGTACAAGATTAAACCTCCTAAGGCCAAATCAATAATTCTTCTGCGACGCAATTTTCGTGGTATAGACTGGAACCTACTGCGGAGAGACGCAGCTGCAATCAACTGGAGCGATATTTCAAATTTTAAAACAATTGACGAACAAGTTAGTACTTGTAACTCCTTACTGTTGCATCTTTACGATTGTCATGCTCCTCTACGTCCTGTTCGGATGAGACATCTTTCTGCTCCCTGGCTCACTAAGGATATAAAACACCTGCAAAAAAAGAAAAATATGGCAAAATTACGCTACAGATCAAATCCCTCTGACCAAAATAAACGTAAATATAACAAAGCCAGAAATCACTGCAATAGGGTGTGTCGAGACTACCAACGACGCCATATTCATAAATTCTTCAAGAAGATTCATCTTCTTCGACTATGGACTCGATACTCTAGAGTATGGATATTTCTTGAATCCATAGGAGTAGGTAAAGCACGCACGTTATATTTTTGGGTGTACAATAAAGAATATTCTTCTTATTATTATTATTAAATATTTAAGGCCCTCCTACAACAAACGTGACTTTTTTGCCGTTTTTATAGATAACTAGCGGACGCGCGCAGCTTCGCTTGCTTATTTAGGGGTGATTTCTAATAAACTGTGTTCAATGAAATTTTTTTGAGTCTTAAATTTCAAATGTTATAAAAATCGGTGGCGATTTAAAGATTTTTCCATACAAACTTTCAACCCCATATTTGCACCCTTACGGGGTGAATTCTAGAAAACGGTGAAACACGTGTTCAATTAAATACTTTTAGAAATCTAAATTTCCAATTTTATAAAAATCAGTGCCGATTTAATTTTTTTTCCATACAAACTTTCAACCCCTATTTCACCCCTTTAGGGTGAATTTCTTTTAAATCCCTTCTTAGTGGATGTCCAGATTACGAAAGTAAACATCTGTCCAAATTCCACGTTTCTACGCACAGCGGTTACGGCTGTGCGTGCGTCTTACCTCAGTCAGTAAGGACAAGTCCTTTTATATATATAGATGGTGAGGAACCCTTCGTGAGCCAGCCCAACTTGCACTTGGCCGGTTTTTATTAAAGGTATGTATAGATTACCAGAGCGTTTTAGTAAGTTATTTCCCCTGTAGCTTTCAAATTCTTTTGTGTGTTAATGCGTGTTAGCGGGTGCATAATATTGTTAACATTCATTTGTAATCACGCATTTGTATTGTATTCACATCATTTTTTTAAAGTAGACAATAAAAAATTCCTAAAACGTATTACAAATAGCTTATATAGTCGTGTCGCAGTATCATGGACATCGTCTCCGACTGTAAAAGCGACGGCTTTGGGTTCAATTGAAACTCGGGGGAATGAATTATTTAATATTTTCATTTTGCTCGCTATGATAATGAGGCGAAGCGCAGCGTTCAGTTCAGCCACTGAATACGCAATGTCTCAATAATTTTACAAAAACTGGGGAACGGAGTGCCTGGGTTCCCCCTGCTCTGGTAATCGCGGGATACAGCAAGAGAATGCTGAGTGATTCTAACTAGTAGCGTTTGCGCAGTAATTCTAGATATTTATCAATACCTTAATAAAGTTTATTTCTATAATACAGTAAAAATAGTGTTAAAAAACAGAGAACTACATTATTAGATATTTTCCGAATTTCATCGAGGCCGTCAGGGCGCAGCGGCACAGAGATAAACCCGAACCACTCACTACGCGTTAGGAATGGAATTAACACTAAGTTCACGTTCACGTTCAAGTTCACTTATTCTATGTAAGGGATACAAGGATTAAATAAAGCTAATTTGTACTGATTGAATGACACTAAACGCTGGGATAGATTACTTGGTAAATAATGACTTTAAAGAAAAATATATCAAGATTTTTCCTTAAAGTGATTATTTACCAAATAATCTATCCCAGCCTAAGCCTTATGATTAAGGCAAACAACAAAAAACATACAGCCAAAATAAAATACACTTTGTTTTTTTTATTATTAATTTATTTATCAATATAATAATATGTATATAATGTATAACTTACAGCCTTACAGAGCGTCAATCAGGTGATTCAGAATGCCAGAGACCCATATCCAATTGAAAAAAATTGTGAAAATAAAAAAATTACACCAAATTTCACAATGCAGGAAAATTACAGGAAATGGGGGGATAAGGACCGACGCATCAAACCTTCCTTAGAAAACCTTTTCACTTACTTTAATAAAATCATAAACCTACGACTATTGTGAAACAGTTCTATTCCTATATTACAACAACCAATTTTTTCATATTTATTTATATTTTTTTTATCATATTTTTTAGTTAAAACCAAATAAAACATTAAGGAAGGGGTCATCAACAAAAAGTTACGACTGGGCATTTTTTTTCTCTTTACATTACAGCACTTATATTTATTTAGTAGCGATATATTTTTTTTTGAATTATTTTTGCATTTATACAATAATTCTAAATTTTCAATGTTTTAGCACAATATCGTCTCCTTTGGCGTTCTTACGAAAGAATTGCAACAAATTGAAAGAAAAAACTTAACAAAAACACAATGTCGTCAAAACGCCATGATTTTGAATCTGTGCAAGAAAATATTTAAAAATAATAATAGAATTTTGACATTTTAAGCACATTAGACCGAAATGAGTAATATATTTACATAGTTTTGAGGGGTGAACAGCTTCAAAATCACGGCGAGACTCTCGGCTCGCGATCGCTTCGTGTGTAGATTAAACTAAAACTACTGTTTAAAAAAAGGGACGGGACTTTGTATACAGCCTTTCATGGACAAATAGGAAAAGAATCGAGTAAAAACTTTAAATATTTCGTTCTAAATTGATTAAAATAGACAATTTGGTATTTTTATATAAAGTGACATTTTGAGCAACAAAACAAATTTAGAAAAATAAAGTGACAATAATACTATTTTTGTCTATGAAAGGTTGCTGAGGAGAAATTTCTCGACACAGAAATCGTATAAACACCGAATAAAAAAAAGAAGATGAGACAAGAGTAAAAAAGTCAAATTAAAAAAAAACTGTTAAGTATTAAAATTACAACGAACAACACTAAAATGCTATTATTAAGTCATATTTTTTTAGTAAATTGTCCTTAAAATTTCGAATTTGACCATATTTTTAATTTAAAAAGAAACTAGCTGAATAGTGATGTACCACTTAGTTTACCGCTACACCTACAATTCCTGTGTCTATTTAAATTGAAATTATTATTAAAAATATATTAGGAACTATGTTTTACAATAAAGAAGCGACCTAGCGTGCTGACGTATTTAATTTTGTCTTACACAATAGAGTGGTGTGTGAAACGCTTGTGGCAACACTATAGAAAACAAAAAACAAATAAAACAGTGTTGTCATGTTAAAAACATAAAATATATATTTTTTTAATTCGTCTATCTATCGAAAGCTCGTATTATGAATGAATGATACATACATTTAACATTATATTTTTTTTTATATTTACACGCAAAGTGCAAAAGGCAAGAAACAGAAAGGCCACAAGCGTTCCACGCAGCGTTTTTACTTTAAAAAGCCTTAAAACCTAGGAAAAAAGAAATTAAAAAAAAACACACCTTAACATGTCATATAATATGTGAGTGCTATACAGATTTTGATAATGAAAAAAAAAACAAAAGTTATCTAAAACGATTGACTGTAGATAGATTATACAAAACTGGGGTTGGACAATTTTCTATTGTTTATACTTTCTCCATTAAGCATTGAGCAAGTCGGTTAAAAAAACAATATGTAGAATTTTTTTCATATTGTGTTATGAATATATGAAATTTGCACTATATTATGTCTTTCGCTCATTAGGTGTTAAAAAGAGACAAAAATCATTGATTCAACCTGTCTCTTTACTATACCTTCAATTGTTTACTCATACTAAGCAACAAACAAGAAGATCATTCATAATAATACATTTACTAGTTACATAATTATATTGATTATAAAATATAACCAAATTGGTAAAATAAACCCATTCATTAATTAAAACGCAATTAATTCAATCATCCATAACACAAAGTAAAAAAATAATCCCCAAGTCTACCTATAAAAAATGCCAGATTTTCATAATATTATATTATTATTATTATATATCATATTTATGTACGTATGTATGTATAATTATTTTTATATCTATAAAAACATAGCAACATAAATTTCGACTGAAATGAACGCATTCCGTTTGAACACAGTTTATAAAAAACGTATTTTCTCTCTCACTCTCATCTCATAATGTGCGAAAGTGACAACGATATCTCTAATATTGTTATTTAGGGGGATGTTATGGAACTCCGTAACCATAACCGAAATTATTGGAATTCCGAAATAAAAAACCATCCGTAACGTATTTCAGATACGGACGAAGTCTAAATGAGAGTTGTAAAAACTAAAAGCTTTAAAATTTACGCAGGTTCGGTTAGATTAGTTATTTTTAAATTTAAAAGTTTGTAACCTAACCCTAACCAGCACTTAAAAATCGCCTAATTTGTAGGTGCGGTGGTATTAATACGTAAGTACCAAATAAAATAAATAACAAAACATATTCTATCAATAACAGATTCTTAAAAAAAATGTCAAAAATCATCCGTAACCCAGATTAGTTCGAACCTAACGGACAATCCGTAATGATGTTATGTAGTATATACGTACACTTAAGAGACATCGTTGTATAAGCAAACCGTCATATTTCATCTTCTCTCCTTATTTTAACATCAAATCTCCTATACGAGAGAGCGAGACAGATATATATTTATAGCTTCAATGCATTCACTTCATTTTGTGTTTACACTAAGTTTTGTGTGCTCAGTTGTGTCATCAATATTAATCAAATGGCAGTACAAATATATTATGGACTTATTTCAAAAAACACGAGTTACATCACATTTGATAAAGTGTGTAATAATTAAATATTATTATTATAATTATTATTACGATAGACGAAAAAAAAGAAACACCATTTTTTAAGTTATATTATTAATATATATAAAGAATTTTTTAATAAAAACGTGACGTCACTCGAGTCCACTAAATACAAAGTCAGGAGATATCGACAGTGCTTTTTTAAAAAAAAAACAACAATTTTTTTTTATACAATTCACTAAACATGCACTTATCCAGTCTTTTCGACGTTTCGACGTCGTTCGTAGGTATTTTTTTTATTATTATAACTTTTTTAATATCAACCCTATATATGTATAACAGAAAGAAATATCATTATCTGTACAACACATTTATTCCGATGGCGGCCATCCGCTTAGGAAAGAAATGATTTGTTTGTATGTAAAATTACCAGAAAAGACTACAAATTAATATAAATTAACTAGTCAATTTCATAAGTCAAAAAATCATTTATGTCATATTATTAATACTCATAGATGACAATAAAAGTTAAAATATCAATAAATTAATTATATATTAACATTAATTAAACTTTAATTGTCATTTCTGAGTGTAATTATTTCTTAGTATAGTAAAGTAGTAGTTTATTTCACAAGCTTATGTCATACAATAAGTAATTTTACCATACAAACAAGCAATTTCTATATTTTTTTTCACCACATCATATTCTAAAACTAACAAGCACATTATATATATATATATATATATATATACATTGTAGACTTATTACCGTATAATTATTACTTGTTTTTTTAAACATTTCTAACACAAAATTAGTTGAAAATTTAAAAGAGAACGAAAAAGAAAAAACTGTAACAAATCTACAATATACAGTCTTTAAAACTTATGTTTAAATGATAATACAGACTAAATCACTATTGTAGGGTATTTTTTCTGAAATTTTGTTTACATGTCAAAAATATATATAAATAGATGTATATATATGTATGTATGTTAGCAATCTTAAGTCTACATGATCGTGGTGTCTAAACCGCGTAGCATTATTGTCGATGCGTACAAGCTGAAAAGAAAAAAAAACAAATACCAATGTCATTTAATTAAAAAGGTGAGTCTTAATGGCATGACTTCAAATGGAAAGGTTATGATGCTACTTGAAGTTTCTGGTAGAAAATGCTTTATCTCTTATCTTCACGCCATGCTTGGCGTGAAGTATTTTAATACAGCATTAAATATTTTATTTAGCTTCACGCTGTATTCCAAACAAAGCAGGGTAGGCAGAGGACGCCTGTGTTCCCCACTTTCCACCGAAATCTGGAAGCATTGCGTGTTGAGTGGCGTATGTATACTATAATTGCATGGTTAATGATTGTAGGTTCAAATTCAATCCAAGGAAACATTTATACTAAGGATTTTCTTTCACTTTAGTTATATGTACAATTATTATACATATAAATTTTTTTTTAAATCAATTAAATTTTTTTATGTATATTATGTGTATAATTATACATTTAGGTGAAATAAAATATAAAATAAGAAAAATAATTTTGTGCACAAATTTAAATCTTATTATTAAAAAAACACCAACCTAGGCTCCACATTATAACAGCCTGCGACCCAGAAACCGAGTGTAACACGCAACCAGTTGTAACCGGTTGTGAAGAACCAGATTTAACTGGTCGAAACCAGTTTTAACCGGTTCGAACTAGCTGTAACCGGCACAACCGTTGGACACAGATCGCACAAACACTCCACACTTCACTTTTATTATATTTTTATAGTTTTTTTTTGTATTTATATATATAAAAAATGCACTTTTAGTCTAATAAGTAACTGTTCGTTTGTCTATTATTGTGTTTTGGCGGCGACGGGCGCTTTTAATTCGTTGGTTACGGCGTCTTGTTTCGCCTTCGGTTTTGCTATAAGAAAAGAAATATAGAAAAAAATTATACAATACTTTTTTTCAGTAACAGATCAAAGCATTTCAATGATTTGTAAAAATTATAAAATTACTATGTAGCCATTGTGTAGTATGTATGAGATGATTGTGGGTTCGATGTCTATTCAGGGGAATGATTTAATGTATAAAAATATTTTCATTTTCATTTATAAGCCACATGAAATGCTTGTCAATAATGAGTTATCGTCATCTACTCTGCTTAATGACAAAAGTTCATAAAGATAAAATATAGAAGGGTGCGCGGGTTCGATTCCCGCTACGTTGTCATAAAATAAATTGTTTCCTTTCCTTAGCGTGTAAATAGTATTTTAAAAAGTATATAAGTTGAATAGTAACATTAATATTATACTTACGACGTGGTCTGGCATTTGCTATGACACTCTGCGCGCCGCACGACCCCGCCCGCCCTCGGTTGTTGTTGTTATTACCGGAATTACGATTTCTATTGAAAACAATATAAATAATTAATGAAAGAGACCAAACATGGTGCAGGGCACAAGCGTGTATATAAAGGCGACAGTGACTATAAAGGCGACGATGTGAATTTAATTCCAACTTGAGGAAATAACGTATTTAATATTTTTATTTCTTCTCTCTGGTGTTGAGGTATAGGGCGGCGTTGAGTTCCACCACTCAACGCAATGGCTCAAGTTTTAACAATTCGACGGAAAGTCATAAAGGCGTACGATTTATAACTAATTTATAGAGTCGTGGATGCAATTTTTAAAATCTAAGAAATTAATTGTTTCATTATTTTTCTTAGGCAAAAGGCCGGCACTAAGTTCCGCCAACTCAACATGTAATGGGGAATGGAGTAACCCCGTCTTAACCTAAGGTTCCCTCTACTTAATCTGCTATATGCGGAATACAATGTGAAGCTAAAAAAATATTGTACATTATGTATGTCTCACCCGAATCCCCTAGAGAAGGGTTGTGCGTGCGTGCGCTCGCTCTCGGACACCGAGCGGTGTCTGTCGTAGGGGCGCGCGTGGGGACCCCGACCCGCGCCCGCTGGGCCCTGGGACGCCAGCAGCTCGTTTAATTGAGGCTGGAAATGCAATAAGCAATTATCTTAGTGTGGTGGATTTTTAAAAAAATTGTTTCTACAGAGATGCTAACAATATGAATAACGTTGTTAGCGCGCGTATGAAAATATACGGCATTAATTACGGCGAATATTTTTTTATGTTTATTGTAGACCAATACTTTAAAATACTCAGTCAAAACAGTGTCACAATTTTTTTATATTAATTGATAGCTACAGGTTTAAGTCATAAAATTATATGTAATATTAAAATATTAGTTATATATTATTTGCATATAAAATTCGTGACACACGAATTTCTATCTATTTCGTTTCGAAAATAGAATTTATTGTTGAATTTATTCTACAAAAAAAACACTTTTTTATAATAAATTAAAGTAATTTATGTTTATCTTAGAATGAAAACGACTTGACACTGGGCTAGGGCCTATGCTCTGGTTACTAAAACATAATTTATTTGAGACCTTTGTGGCGCAGGCGAACAAGCGTGCGACGGAACGCGACGGTTGTGTTTGATTCCCATTCGGGAGAATGAAATATATTTAATATTTCTATTGCCTGGCTCCGGTAACGAAGCGGCGTTAAATTCCGCCTGTCTCAACACTCTGTCCCCATTAAGACCTTTCCTAGATTTCTTCCGCCTACTCTGTTCTATGTTCTTGTTGTAAATTCTTTCTGAGTGCGTGTGAACAAAGCACAAAAGTTCACATAAGTGACAGGCGTCTACCGTATATTAAATAAACCTACCTCCAGCACACGGAAGTCTTCGATGCTCTTGAATTTAGCTAGATGGGCCTGCAATTTCGGTTCCACTTGCAACGCACCAGCGTGTTTATAGTACTTGAGGAACGCCCAGAACTTCTCCAGGCCGTAGAGCTGACCTGTTAGGTGAATAACAACATTAATAATTATAACAAAAGGTCGTGAGTTTGGTTCCCATTCGGGGGAAATAATTATTTTCAGATTTTCCCTTCTGATAAGAAGACAAAAAGCGGCGTTGAGCACCATGGTGCCATGTAAGAGGGTAAGTTCCCTCTGCTTAACTTGCTCTATGCGGGATACAGCGTGAATGTATAAAAATAAAATAATTTTCTTTACTAACGGTATTTGAAATTGATAATCTAGTTATCCTTAAATTAATCCACAAAACATGGAACATCGAACACCAACAACTCAAAAGAAAACCTGTCAAATCTAGCCCTAAAACCCTCACTCATCTCATATTATCAGCATTAGTCCAGTCAATACAATAATATAATCTCTATAAGCGTTTAAGATATACTGTATAGTGAGGAACGGATTGTCTTAACAATAGGTTGAATGCGCGAAAACGTGTTAAGATAAAAAAATATTCAAAAGTACACATGTTCGAATTCAACCTCCAAAATCCTAAAATACCACAAACCCTATAAACTATAACATAAATCCTATAAACCCCACAAACCCTCACCCTTCTCATAGTCAGCAATGGTCTCCAACTGGAAGTGGTGGTACAGTTCAGGTCTGAACTTCCTCTCGAGGCCGTACGAGTAGAACCGAAAGAGACACTCGAGTCCGTAGCGGAAACCCTCCGCCGCGTCTTCGTTTGCTAGTGTTCTAGAAAAAAATGAAAAAATATATTTAAATCTATACTAATATAATAAAGCGGAAGAGTTTGTTTGTTTGTTTGAACGCTAAGATCTTTGGATCTACTGGTCCGATTTACTATGTTTTTGTTTTGTATGAAAGCTGCATTCTTCTTGTATGTATTCATCCTTATGAAAATAAATATAATAGTCACTTTTAGCATTTTATCTAGATTGAAATTATAGTTTACTATATAACATTCTAATTAATAATTAAGGAGATGTCACTGATTCGAAATGACCTAGCCTTCGGGCGGCATAGTATGAGTATGACCGACGCGAACGGGCAGATGACGTTGACGGTTTTATAAATTTTCATACATTTTTGAACTATTTTTAATTTTTATGTAATTATTTGCTGTTTATAATTAATTTAAAATACACTTTGGTTCTCTTCTTATTTTATTGATATTGCTCGCAAAAATTATCCTATTTAATATAGAAAAATATTTAGTTGTTTCATAGAGTCGATATCTACGAGTATGTACCTACACAAGCACGAAGAACTTTAGGTACTTTTTCTAATATTAAGAATATCCTTTAGTTACTTTTACTTCTTTTGTTGGTTCATTTCAATAACTCTGATATTTTTTTCTAATAATATGTCTCTACTTATTATTCTTTTTGATAATTTAGGCTTATATTTTCTTACTAATTCTATTGAAAAGTGAAAATAATTTCATAAATATATTTAATAAATATTCTTATAGTTCAAGCAGGCGTAGCCGCTTTCGGGTCCACTAGTTTATATATAAATTGTATAAACATCTTTAACATGAAGAGGCAACAATTTTAACTAAAGAACCGATTGATGCATACAATAAGCGTTGCCATAGCAACATGTCACCTTATACAAATGTGTATATTGTCAAAATTATGGTAGGTAAACAATTTTTTATAATTGCAAATTTCATACTCCTTCATCAGCACAATTTTTCAAATAAATGAATACAAAGTTAATGCTTCACATATTATTCATATATTAAAGATTATAAAAAAATTGAGGTTATCATACAGTGTCTAGCTGTAAGCGGGAGAATTGATTATATTAATATTTTTTTTATTTTTTTATTCCACACTTACGAAATAAAGGAACTCTTTAGAAAACATACAAAATCCCATTACATAAAAAAATTATATTCATTTTCTCGCTTTTATAACAAGTTAGTCTTGTTACCAACACTCATCACGCAACATCCCTAAAACTTGTTTGAGAGTTTGGGAATGCTTGTTTTTACACTATGCCCTCTCTGCCTACTCTACTATATGCAGGATACACTGTGAAACTAATAGTTTTTTTAATCAGGTAATTACCTAAATTCGTTATACATGGTCTGATTGAAGTGGTCCCTCAGGAAGAATGACCAGAATCTGAACAAAGTGTTCATCTCTTGAGATTGTCCGATGCCCAGCTTTTTGCGTTCTGGAAATAAATGAAATCAAAATTAGTTTTAGTAAACATTTATTATTACATATATCCGGTATTATCAAAGTTAAACATAATATCATAAAAATATAGGCAGATACAAATTATTATTGAAGACTTTCTCAATAGATTATAATTGAGACGCCATAAGACCATACAGGCTCACACTTATTTAACTAGCGGTAATCAAACCAGCACTAACCTTTGAGGCATCTAGAGTGATACTTGTGGTAGGCCAATTGCGTGAAGTGGTTCTCCCGGAGCAGGCCGTGGCTGGGGTGGTGGAAGGCGGGTAGCGACTGCGGGACGGAGCCGCAGGAGGACCCTAGTGTCGGTGAAGTGCCTAACGACGACCTGGAAAACAAATATATAATATAGTATAATTATAATTTAAAAAACATAAAATGGTTGTAAAAAAATTGTTTTTTTATAATATGTATTAAGAATACCTTTTTACTACATATTATAAAAAACTTAGGGTCAAGCTAAAGGTAATAAGAGGCGAAATTTAGGGCCAAGATAAGACCAAACTCAGAACCAAGATAAAGAGTAAATTTGGGGTCAAGGTAAAATTTAGGGTCAAGAAAAAAGCGAAATTAAGGCTCAAACGATCTGACCGGGTCAACAAACTTAGGGGTTAATTTACATTAAGTTAAGTTTAGAGTCAAGGTAAAATTTAGGGTTAAGATGTTTTAAGTAACTTACCCAGCACTGTCTCTGTGGTGTCGACGGTGTTCGCGCACGTCCATTATCCAGCCTACGTGGTGTTCCACTGGCGGGTTCAAACTGTGCCGAGTTTTGTGTTTTCTGCTGCTTCTGCAATTTAAAAAATAATGTTTTAGATATTGTTAGTTAGTAAAAGTTTTAGGTCGTAGTGTGTTTAAGTATCTTTTAGGTGTAATAAACAGCTCTTTTCTTATAAATTTTTTGAATTCTCTTTTAAAATGTAGATGTAGAAGGTTTTTCGGGGTATACTTATACAGATAGCCTAATTTCAGAGTGGCAACGACTCATTCACCGTACTATACTAAAATATATAAACGAATACTAACATAACATCAGTAGCGTGTGGGTCCTTGCTAGCTGCATAGAAACGGGCCGTGCGACGCAGACGCTTGGACTTGCCTCCCAACTCCACTTGCTCGGCCTGTATTGGAAAATTAGAATATTCGTATAAATTATTATTAGTAATTATAATTAACTAATTATATTAGGTTAGTCGTGGCGCAGGAGCAAAAAGTGTAACTGTAAACGCTGGTTGTGGGTTTGATCTGCACTCGAGGAAATGAAATATTTATATAAATTTATATTTTCATCAAAATTCAAATTCAGAATTTGCTATATGCACTAACACAGAAGTCATCTGTGGTCTATTTGTTTGAATGATCAACAAATTGGAAATTTGAAGTCTACATTTTAACTTATTCTTATTTATGAATTGTGAACATACTATCTGTGTTTTTTTTGCTAAACGAAAGAGCCACAGTCGTAAGTGTAATTGTAGGTCGCTGGTGTTGGGTAATACTCGGTGGGCGTGGCTATAGGCTGGGGGGATATTTGGGAATCAGGAGGCGTCGGGGGTCAGGAGGTATTGGAGGGTTAGGAGGCGTCGACTCACCGGCTGTCGCTGCGGCGGCGGAGGCGGGGGCTCGCTGGGGTTGCGGTGCCGCTCGGCGGGCGCGGCCGCCTCAAACTGCTCGCGTGAGATCACTGACACCGTGCGGTACTGCTGCTGCGGGGTGCCGCCGGGGTATGAAGACTAGGAAGCAGGAAATATTTAATTTATTATGTCAATATGTCAAAATAAATAATATAAATTATGGAAAAAGAACCAATTCTATTTCCACTGGTATCAACTCAAAGGCGCGGCTGTATTCCGCTTTTTGCCGCTGAACACGCAACGTAGTGACAACCGAGCGGTGCATGGAAAACAGAGTGTCTTTATACTAGGTTCCATCTGCACCAAAACATGTGGATTACAACTTAAAACAAAATAGATGAAATTCAAAATATTGTTTATTTAAGGAGGCCACTGGAATAAATACTACAATAACATTATTAATATTCTATAGCTCTACTCTATTTCCTAATTTCATTGTGAATTTTAAACATTTCTTGAAAAAAAGTTTATATTTTAGCAAAATTTTAAAAAATGTACTCACAGGGGAAAATTCACTCCACAGATCCTCTTCATAGCGTCTAAGACCATCCGTGATCACCTTAAAAAAAAAACACATATGAGATATTTTTTTTACTTACCTCTTTGCAATTAGAACGTGTCATGTGTCACACACTATGAGTTAAAAAAGCGAGAGTTAAAAAAAGTAAAAAAACTATTTATTATGTGTATACATAATTATGCTGTGAAGTAGTGGTGAAGTATAGAAAGTACTGAGCCACGGAAAGAGCACAAAGCTACAACTGTAAGCGCGACAGGTTATGGGGTCCCACTCAAAGAAATGAAATATTTAATATATTTATTTCCTCTCTGGAACGAGGCAATGCGCATTTTTAAGTTTTGTCCCTCTGCCTAGCCTGCCATGTGCGAGATACAGCGTGAATCTTAAAAAAAAAAATTGTATGTCTATCTATCCACATTATCATTATTTGTAACAGCAGCAGTTTTAAGTTCAGTACCTGCTCCAAATCCTGGGTGATCTTGGTCCTGGTGGCAGTATCAGTTTTGCCTCGATCGTGGCCATCGTGTTTCGGGGGT
Organism: Heliconius besckei; assembly: GCA_018249835.1. Taxonomy (NCBI): domain Eukaryota; kingdom Metazoa; phylum Arthropoda; class Insecta; order Lepidoptera; family Nymphalidae; genus Heliconius; species Heliconius besckei. The sequence continues at coordinate 22,495 of DWNA01000150.1, read as the reverse complement.
CTGGAGACAGCTGCCGTTTGAGTCACAATCAGAAGTCTACCAATATCTCTGTCCGGGAAATCTGCATCGGATTCTTCTTCTGACCTGTGGTCATTATTATTAATAATAGAGTAAATAATATTTATAGGGATTTGATGTGTAACATTTAATTCTGAATCTGTTATTTTTAATTCTTAGCAATAATTCATGGATATTTGCAAATTGGTTATGACTTAAACAATTTTTTTTCGTACTATATGTATTTATATCGAGAGTATATGAATAAAAACATTTTATCTCATAAATAATCTTTTTAATGTTCAGCATTATTAATTGCACATCTAATTTTGCTCTTTTGCTAGTGAAGAATTTAAAATCAGTCTTGTACTTTTGGGTCCTATTTGATATAAGCAAACCAAAAAATATTTTTTCTTTATAATATTAGTTATGAAAAACAACCTTCAATCATCACTTTCCTCTCAAACGGAACGTTACGCTGCGTAACTCAACTTCAAGTTTACTCACCAGGCGTCAGTGAACGTGTTATGTCTAGGCGGAGGCAGGTCCAGTTCCTCGTCGAGCTGGAAGTGGAGCTCCTCACGCGGCTCCTCCTCCGGCTCTTGAGCTGCTTGGGGCGCCGCGCGTTCTTTGGAACCGGCTTTAGTGCGGCGTTTAACCTAGTATTGGGAAAAATAGAGAAATAGGTTAACCATGAGTTAATTTGGCTTATCGTAATAGATTTAAGGGTAACAGGCGCCGCACATCTCCTAAATAGTAATTAATATACGAGGCCGCAGTGGCACATGCGCGTAACTGTACACAAAAGGATGTAGGTTCGATTTCAACAAAGAATTTATTATTATATTATTATTATTATTAACTATTTTGTTGGATTACAGGAATCTAAGTAATCTCACTCTTATCTTTTTAGAATCAACCTTATTTATTTCTATAAATACCAACTATATTAATTTCAATACTTTTATATATTAATTAATGCATATCACGGATTGCAATTACAAAAAATGCGAATTCGATTCTCATTTGTAGAAATTGAAAATTTTTCAATGCCCTAGCACGGCACGACACGGCCTTGAGTTCCCCTATTCAATACGCAATGTCTCGGAAATTGGGCGGTGCATGGGAACGGAGTGTCTTAACATTAGGTTCCCTCTGCCTACCCCGCTATATGCGGGATATAGCGTGAATCTGAAAATATAATCACCTCAGTCCAAACATCAGAATCGTTTTTTGCCAATGTGGGGCTTACAGACGGACCGCCATCTTGACTGTCTGACTTCTCCGCGTTTGGCTCTTCTGTAATTATATAACAAAAATAAGTTAAATAAAAAAATATATTTGTTAAACAAATACCGTAACGCAGAAGAGTTTGTTTGTCCGAATGCGCTTATATTAAGAAGAACTGACTCAAATTTAAATTTTTTTTAGAATATTATAATATAAGGCTGGGACTTAAAATTAATAAAAATAAAATAGAACACATAAACAAATACCAACCACGTCTACTCGCTTGAGGCACAAACTCCGGCACATCCGGGTTGAGATGATCATGTAAAAGAGGAGATGCCCGAGTTGTGCGGAACATCCTATATATAAATAGAAAAATAAAAAAATATTAAATGGTGCATATTATTATTCTTTTTAGCTTCAAGCTGTATGCCGCATATAGCAGCAGGGTAGGTAGGAGATACTATGTGTTCTATGTGTGTAAATTTCTAGGTGTGCATCAAGTGGGGGAACACAATGCTGTGCTTTATCTTGTTATCAGAGCGAGGATATGAAAATATTAAATAATCCATTTCCCCAAGTAGGATTGAAACCCACAACATTTGCGTTAACAGTCACTGCCACTGTGCTTTGGCTGTCAAATAATATTAAGATAGACGTTTGTGTAATTATTTATATTATATACAAATAATTACACAAACGTCAAAAGTGAAGTTTTCATACAAACTAAAGCCTGATGATTGATACAATGAAATCATTCATCATCATTCACTTGGTAAGTGAAGTTTGTTATTTTCATCACAATACAGATTTCAAACAGAAATATTGTTGTTATTTGAATATGGCTTTCCTAATGTGCCAGTTAAACAAAAATATGTTTAATATTACAAAAAAGATGTAAGTGATATTTCTATATAAAAAAATGTCATAATCTACGTCAGATGGTCATCACATGATTTAAATTTACATGAGTTTATCGTTCATTCAGTCGTTCAAATCATTGTTTTAATTTTTTTCTCCTTCAAAAATCCTTACCTAGGCAGTGGTGGTGGAGGCACAGCCCTCAACAAACTGGACACCGGCGCCACTAGCGGCCCTCCCATTGTCGCCAGCGGGAATATACCCACCATTTGTTTTTTACGCCTTTTTAAATAAAAAAATAATATTTATGTTATCGAGGTTAGTTAAAGTTTTTAATTATTAAAAAAATTGAATATTTACAATAAATTACATAAAGCTTCATGCTATATTGGATGGGAATCGAACCCACAACCGTCACATTTAGTAGTATTTTTTTTTGATACACTATTATAATAAAAAGTATTTATTTACCGTTTCTCCCCAGGTTTTTCCCCATCAGGCTGAAGCGGAGGGTCATCGTTCGAATCTACTGTCTCCACATCTTCTTTCTCTTTCTCATTCTCTACTTTTTCTTCTTCCTTTTTCACATTCTTGTCTTCTATCTCTGCATTCTTCTCTACCTTCCCCATTTGTTCCTCTTGTTTCAGTTCCACGGGGTTTAATTGTGGTTCCGGGTCCGATTCTTCAGTTTTGGTCGCTGGCTCGGGTTGCGAGGCCGGTTGTACTTCTTGTTTTTTAATTATTTGATCTTCTTCGGGTTCAATTTCGGGTGGTTTTTGCTGTAGATATTTAATGAAGGGTATAATTATGTTTTGTAATTCTACTAATATAATAAATGTGAATTATGTGAGGATAAATAGATAGATAGATTAAAGTCTATATTGCACACTTGAAACCATGCTTTAAAACTACTGAATAGATTTAGAAAAAAAATTAAAGCAAAATAGCTCATACATAAAAATAACATACATTTAACATGTACAATTAGGCTATAATATACCAATAAGTTTTAGGAGGCGGAGCGTGTAGGTCACTGGTCTATTAATAATGTTTTTAATGTTCTCAATATTTAAAGTCTTAGCCTTAAAACAATAAAACTTCACATTTATGTTAAAGCATTTGTGTCCACATTATGCTATAAATAATATTTTCGTAAAATACATAACAAAATTATAATAAAAAAAGATATAAGCAATTTGTCAAGCACAATTTGCTTCAAGAACAAATACTATTGAAATACTACTAACCTCAAAATCGGCACTCTTCTCGTTCTTATTCTCCGAATCGTCACCTTTCTCTAAACTCTCTATACTGTCCGGTCTCTCTGATCTTTCATCTTTTTCTTTGTCACCATCCTCGCTATTGGTCCCTGTGTTAATGTCGAGGATTGGCCACTTTGTCGGCTCGACGGCCGTTCGCACCTAAAAAGTGAAACAAGAAAACTTTAAAACAATTCAAAAACATTTTAGTTAGGTTGGGAGTAGGAGTTCTAGTTTAGAGAAGGTCGTGCGAAGAAGGGCATATAGAAAGATATGGTCATGATGGGGGGGGGGGATGTTAATTCGTGGTTGTTCTATGTGTGGATAGTGTGGGGAGAGGGTTCTTGTTTTGGGGGTTGGGGGGTAATCGTGGGAGTCACCTTGAAGCCGGCCACGAGCTGCAGGCGGTCGGAGTCGCGTATGGCATCGAGCACGAGCTGCACGTCGGCAGTGAGCGCGCGCACGCGGTGGAAGGACGCGATGAGCGACACGGGGATAGTACCGTCCGCGCTCATCTTCCGGCGCAGGAAGAAGTCCCGCGCCAGGTTATCCGGGCTGAAGTAGTACTCGCTGCACGCACAAAACACATTGTTTTAATAAAAAAAATTAAACCGTTTCTATTCTCAGTAATAAATGCTACTGATAAAAAATATAAGATGTAATATGTCCTTCTCCTTTACACAAATCTTTCATAACCCTGGCAAAATAATTAACTCCGATACTACTAAAACTCTCTCTCACAATATTAATATTCGTGTGGCACACGTATTACACCATCTCTTTCCGATAATACTCACATCTACTTCTTAGTCTTCAGGGTTACAGAATTGCACAATTACTCTCTACTAATTACAATATACTTTGCACAATTCTTACATTAATCATTCAAGCATCCATTTCGGTCCCACATCGTCGTCATGATCTCCCTCTCAAAACTTAAATTTGTTTAGTATAAGACCAGCATCCGTCTCACTCACAGAATCATTATATCTTTTTCGCTCAATACTTATTTCTCACTCTTCAGTCATTCTGATCTTTTCTCAACAATACTCACATCTGTTTCTTGATGAGGTCCTTGAGTGTGCCCTGGTCGAGGGTCACTCCATATCCCCCGGCGCCATAGTAGAAAGCCTGCATGGGCGCCACCGGCAGGGCGCCGAGCCCATACCGCAGCACCACCTGCGGCATCGCTGGCTGAACACGTAGCTGGGGCGTGGGCGAGGAATATTTATGTTTGTATGTATGTGATTGTATGTATACCGTTATGGTGAATGGATGCATGATTTAAAGTTTCTTTTTTAACTTAGCCATTCTATAGTATATACAAATATTATAAAATACTTCTAGATAATTGATATCTTAATATTCAAGAATTAAGTCATTTGCAAATGAAACTTTCATTAGTGTAGGAATACTACTATAATGTATATACTATTATAATGAACATTCATTTGAAATATTATAAAACTAATTGAATACAAAAAAGGAATAAAAAATAACTTTATATCGATAAAACTTATTGAAATGAGAATACAAAAACAACATCCACACTCCATTAATGACACCATGAAATGAAACACCACATGTTAGTTGATATATTTCGTATCCCATAATTATTAATAAAAAATGTTGTTATTCTCTTAAAATTTAAGGTTTTACAAACAATACGATCTTAGAATTTTATATTCTGAATTTAAAAAATATTAATGATTAGTATTTCCTTTTCTTTCCAATTTTTTTATGAAAATGATATAATTACAATAGTTAACCCTAAAAATACGTTTTTCTCAAAAAGCAGGATAGTAAAAGAGTACATGTTAAAACAATTTATTCTCCATTTTTCTCTCAAATTTCGAAACATTGTGTTAATTGGCAGAAATCATCGCTTTGTCCACCAGAGCAAGGAAATGAAAGGTATTTATTCCCCCCTTGTGGGCATCGAACCCATAAGCGTCGCGACTGCGACATGATTTCTTATATTGTCAACATTATGAAGACTAATGTTATTTAGAACAAACAGGGTATTAAGTTTGTTAGTTTATTGCCCTCTCATTTCTAATGTCATCAAATGGAACATTTAATATGACACAGAGTCATTAATAATGATTTGTAATAATTACAATAATGACCAAGTATGTACGTATAAATGAAAATAACCACAGCAACCATACCATCTATTATACAAGTTAAGTCTTTTCTTCAAAAATTATTTGTTGCAAGTTAAGAATTGATGAAAAATACCACACCTAATACATAATAATAATTCATATAAATAAAAGCCATTAAAAAATAGCTAATTATATGTAATACTAGTGGGCGCGCGCAGCTTCGCCTGCTTATTTGGACTCTTAGGGGTGAATTCTAATAAACCATGAAACATGTGTTCAATGAAATATTTTTCTCAAGTCTCAATTTCAAATATTATAAAAATCGGTGGTGATTTAAAGATTTTTCCATACAAACTTTCAACCCCTAATTTGTACCCTTAGGGGAAGAATTATAGAAAACCATGAAACATGTGTTCAATTAAATACTTTTAAGAGTCTAAGTTTCAAATTTTATAAAAATCGGTGGCCATTTAAAGATTTTTCCATACAAACTTTCAACCCCTTATTTGCACCTTTAGAGGGAGAATTCTAGAAAACGTTGAAACATGTGTTCAATTAAATACTTTTAAAAATTTAAATTTCAAATTTTATAAAAATCGGTGCTGATGTAATTTTTTTTCCATACAAACTTTCACCCCTTTAGGGTAAAAATTTTTTAAAATCCCTTCTTAGTGGATGTCCAGATTACGAAAGTAAACATTTGTCCAAATTTCACGTTTCTACGCACAGTGGTTACGGCTATGCGTTCTTCTTACCTCAGTCAGTGAGGACAAGTCCTTTTATATATATAGATAATATATCCCAATGAAAATATGCAGAAGTATACATATATAAAAAAATACAATAAAAAAAATTATAAAAAGCAAATGATTATAATAATGATATGAAGAGAAAGGATAGGGGAGGGTAAAGCATTCATGTATCACAAACCCTTCTAATTAAAAAAGTCGTGATACAAAGAAAAAAAAAAGAAAAAATGTGCACTGTAATAATAAAAAAAGTAAAGTGCTATTAAATAAAAAAAAATATTAAATATTATTATTGATGAGGATTGTGACAGAATCATATTAAAAAAAACATAGATACATGCTACAAAAACTTGAGAAAGATGGATAATTGTAACATAATGCTAAGACTTTAGAGAATCAAATTCAAAATATATATTTTTTATTCATTTCATAATTCGCAACTAACCTACCTCACATCGTTTATATATTTTAATCATATATTGCAATTATTTCTTTTTTTCCAACTTAGTGCCCCATCCATATGTATGACTGTTATAATATATAGGACTGAATGGGACAGAGGGTATCCGTAACTAACCTGCCCCATGTCATGGTGCGCATCGTGGTAGACGTGCGCGTGGGGGTGCAAGGAAGCGCGCGTGGTGGCTCTCCTCGCACCTCGTCCCCGCAGGGCGCCGCGCCCTCTGCCGCTACTGCGGCGAGTGTCTTCACCGTTTAGGGAGACTGTGTCTGGATGGGGCAAAAATATTAGTATTAAAATATTGTTTATGGTAGTAATGTATGCTATATTAGATATCAAGGTCTGGCACGTTTACCTTGGACACATAGGTATATGTTTGCCATGTTTTCTTTATAATTTTTAAAGATTTAAAATACCTTTTTTATTAACTATTACAAAGAAATTCACTTTACCCGCAATGCGTAACCCAATGTCTCTATTGAATAAGAGAAAAGAAGCCTAAAGTACGGGACATTTTCTTAATATAAAAAAGCTTATAAATAATATAATTATTTGTTATAATATCACAGACTTTTTAATATATAATTATCATAAATAAAAATCAACGCAACGCTATCTAGTGTATACGGCCCACAACTGTCGGCTTTACCGTCACACACCTATCGGCCACTAAATAAATTAGTTATTTAAAATATCTAACCATCTTGTCGTGGGGCATGCTGGTTCCCATGTTTAGAGGGCCTCGCTGCCTTTACGTCTATGTCCAGAGGCACCCATTTGTGTTTGCCCGATTTACTACCGCCTTTGCCTGCTAAAAGAGAATAAAATATGTTATGAAATCATAGATTCAATTGTTGTTTTAGAAAGTTGCCATGAGTTGGATTTCGTTGTTAATTAAACAATATGAATGTAGGATCAATTTACAATTATTGTATACATTATATTTAAATTGTGTTTGGCCTAGTCTGACTAAGCAAAAATCTTAATTTTTAATAATTATATATATATATATATATATATATATATATATATATAGCACGTATACGTATATTTCATATACAAAATATAATATGTGTACTTTACTATCAAATAAAGTATTTTAAAGTAAAATACATAATAATCTAAGTAAAGTAAGTTTATATTCCCGCATTGCGTAACCCTATATCTCTGTGTTAGTTGAGAAAAGGGGCCTAAATTACGGGGGAGAATTTCAAATAATAATCAAATAAATTTATAATATTTAATTGTTATTTCTGGGAAGTTTGAGATTAGCCACACAAAGGAAGGGTATTTTATTACTCTGTATTTTATTAGATTAGGGAAAAAGTTATCTACAAATTAAGTTAAATTAAATTTTATTTACACTTGTCCTCTGGTGAAAAGAAAAGTTCCGCCAATCACCACACAATGTCTCTTTTATTTTTATTTAATCTTTTATATTTTTTGCTTGTATATCATTTTTATTTTTGTATTTATGTAAAACAAAGGAAAGTTTCTAGAATCTAAATGTTTTTCAGCCCCGTACATCGCTCACATGGAGCACTTTAGGTACCGATAGGATAAAAGATCATTTATTTATATTACCTATTATATTACCTGCAGATTTCGTCTTTTCGTGTGGCACGTGCCTATCGTAGTGTGCCTGATGATTGTGTGACGGTTCCATTTTCTCTACTTTCACCTGCTGCTCTTCGAGAGGTTTCCGCTCTTGATCCTGGAATCGACAGGAATGTTATTTAAGTAAGAGACTTATAAAAACTATTCTAATATTACAATGCTGTAGGAATTTGTTCGGCCGAACATGCTAATCTCGGGAAATAGTGGTTTTAATTGAAAAATTATTTTAAATAAGACAGGAAGTATGGCTAGTACGACAAAGCTCGGCGTTCAGTTCCGCTAAGCAACGGTCAATGTTTCTAAAGCATCCCCTAATGTTTGTATTATTTTAACTCGATTGTTAATTATACACGCTGTTTTTTGTAACAATTTAAGTGTTTATATAAAGTAGCACTCTAGATCAATAAAACAGAATAGAACTGGTGTATCAGTGGTATCTCTGCACTACTGCACTGCGCATAACATTATACAATACGGCGCCTTCGTATATAATATTATACGAAAGTAAATTCGACATATTAGATGCTCTTCGTCCTTGACCTGACGATAAGTATTCAGGTGTTAGTGTGATACAGATGAAACCACGATTTGGGCTTCACGTTGTATAATAATTGATAAATAGATGGGTAGTATTCATGTAGTTGTAGTTGTAGTTGCGATGTATCCTGCAAAGAGAACCTAGTGTTACGACCACTCCATTTCCCACTTTCCGGCGGAATGCATTTTGAATGGCGGATCTCAATGCCGCGCTTTGCTTTGTTACCTTGGCAATCGAACCCACAATCGTCGCTTTTACAGTTACGGGTTTTTACCACTACGCCACGGCGGCCTCAAAAACTTGATATAAAATAAATTTCTCAAAATATTGCAAGCCAATAGCGCAGAACGCAATGTCTTGTCAACATTAGTACCCTTGGCCTCCTTGCCTGTTTCCTTAAATTGCCATTCAAATGAACTTACAGCGTTCCCGTTGTGGTGAGCCGAGTCCTCCTGCGGGGGTGGTGTGGAATGACACCTGGCGCCGGCCACCGCCGCGCCGAGGGTCGGCCAGTCATCACCTATATCTGTGAAGTCTGAGGCCTGTTGGACGAAAGAGAAATAATAGTTAGATGTTTTTTGAAAAAAAAATACTTGTGTGTACGAATTCCAGACAGGGGGAATGATAATTGTTTTTTCTAGTTTACTCAATATAAAATACAGCGTTACATTATGCTGCTCAAAACGTACATCGTGAACGAACAGCCATTTTGTCGTAAATGTTATGGACATTTGAATTTCAGATTTAATTTATATAAATGTACAGCTTAATTCGCTATTAGCGCTTTTAAGTGTCGTATTCAAGATAACACGAGTTAAAATTAATATCAAAAATGTATAAACAAATACATTTCATAATAATTTATCACATAAAACTAATATACCAACCAACCAACTAAGTAATATTACAAAAAATATATAACAAAAACACATATCCATGTCTATACTACGAATATAGCCTTGAAGTTATGTTCTACGGAGCCCTAAATAAAATACATAGTGACAAAGTGAAAATTCTCCTATTTTCTTCTTCTCTATCAATTACCTGTCCATCATGGCCGACTCTGGCCCAACTCTTTCTCGCCCTCGCCTTCCGCCTTGTAGCAACACCGGCCGTCATAATCACGATTGGCAACACTTATTACTTATTATTGCGACATTTTGGTCCACTTTTTATATTTAATAGAAAAATCACTGAGCACTGTGGTATGATTTGTGCTGAGAAAAAATTGATTTTTGGTTCGCAGGTTAAAACTCTTCGCGATTTCTATATCTGTATTTAATATTTAAACTGAAGAATTAGTTTGGTTAAACGCGCTAATCTCCGAAACTAGTGGATTGAATAGAAAAATATCTTTTTACATGGGACTGGATTGTAATGGACTATCCATTTACCGACGAACGTTACAGTTTATATTATATCACGTTAATTTTATCAATGCTAGTAAAACCTAGTATTTAAAAATATATTATTTTCAGCTTTTCGCTGTATCCCGAACAATGCAGGGTAGCCAGAGGCAACCTTTGAACCTAATGTTAAGACACTCCACATCCACTCTCCACATTTAGTGTTCACGAGGCATTGCGTGTTGAGTGGTGGTGGACACACACACATACATACATACATATATGATATATGTAATTCCTCCAAGTGGGAACCGAACCCACAATAATTGCACACTTGTGCTCCTGCCGCATACTGATAAAATATATAATTATATAAAAAACTAAAAAAAATCCATAATTATTAATACAAAATACACGCTTGACATATAAATGGACGACATTAAGATGTAAATGAGTGGCATTTGGGTAAACTAGGAAGTCGTTTGGTGAACACGACGGGGCAGGTATTACATTTCGATTCGTACCTTAGCCTTAATATAAGAATTAATGTTTAACATTTTTTTTCTTATTTCGTGAGTTAAACACCGAATTAATAAACAATTAGGTAAAATTTCAAACAATTTCAAAATCAAAATAAGTTTCTTTTTTTTTTTAATATTCTCAATATCTGCATATTTAAATGTAAGCTTTGTATACAGTATGTTGTGTACGTGGACTAATGTACCAGTATGTGCGCTCTGCCTAACATATATAATGTGGCACTTAAAAAGAATGACACTGGCTGGAGATAAAGCCTGCTTGTCAAGTTATTTAATTTTATTTTTTCATTGTCTTGTGAATGTAATATTTTCCCCTCTCTGGTACCTTCCCACTCAACATGCAATATCTTGTAATAGGCATTCGGTGCACGAGAAAAGGGGCAACACTAGGTTCTCTCTACCTACCCTGCTATATGCGTCGCACACAAAAATGACACCGTCGTTAATGAAATAATGTAATAGATATCAAAAGCACAGTATCGGTCGCAAAAGTGTTGTTGTGCGCAGATAACGCTACACGTGACCAAATTTCGCACCAAGGCCGTTTTATATTACGTACATTTATACTATCCATATATTCCAAATGAAACTGGTCGCTGTACGTACGTGGAACGTATATATATATGAGAAAATATTTTGGCATTTTATTATAGGGGCATTTATGTCAGTTCGTCTTTGCGTTTGTGAATGATTATCTCAGAAACGGCTTGACCGATTTAAACACAGTTTTCTTTATTGTATTCTGTCAAGTTAAAGTATTATGCACGACAAAATTGCCATAAACTAACTGTTTTGATGATTTGGATGAAATTTTTATTTTACAGATATTGTCTGTAAAATTATAATTGGGACGATAATAAATATTAATTTAATATTTTGAAGCAAAATACTTAAGAAACTTAAAATCTTACACATCGTCACAGAAAGCGGGCTAACTATAATTTTATCCACTATTTCTAATTTACTTTTTCACGGAGACGAAGTCACAGGCATAGCTAGTCCATAATGTGTATGCAGGTATACAAATAAGATTATTTACCATATCGAATACAAGAAAAAAAAAATACTTTTCTTATATTGTAATCAATTTAAACGTATGTTATGCTTATTTTATGAGAAAGCAAATTGAACGCCCTCCGTAACAAAATATACGTACAGACTGGCATAATAATTATATTATTAAAAAAACACTGTTTTTGTTATGAAACGTAATACATAACCTACACCTTCTCAATGGGATTCAGCCTAGGTTTTTTCAGTTTTCACGCTCTATCCCGCATGGCAAATACTTCGCTCTCACATTGCGTGGTAAGCAATATAGTACCTATTGACGTCACTGTCCAATTGACTGAACACGACGAACGTGGGTTCAAATATGACTCGAAATATTCGCGTTTCCTTAGTCTAGTACAAAAAAATATTTAGGATTACACCACTTAATAATGAGTATATTTAATAGAACGGTTTTTTTGGCTAAATGTAAATAGCGCATTTACTATCTATTTAGTTAATCACAGGAATTATGGTTCCAATAAAAATAAAACTCCTTGTGTCGGTTAGTCTATTTAGAATATCTTGAACATTAACAAGAATAAGCATCGATATAATTTATCACTACACTAGCTAAAAATATATTAAAAAAAACGTAAAAATCTATATCAAGACAGGTATCTACGAATTGATAAAAATCTCTACTATTCCGTCCCTACCTGTACATTCTAAATGAATTCGCGACACCACGTGTTAATCTTGATAGACGTAACTCAACGCCACCCAACAAACATTGTAAACATTGAATGTACTTATTTATTTATAAAAAAACACCCAGTGTCGTCCATTTCAAGTAACATAACCTAAAAGGCGGCGGGCGCGGCGTGGCGACCACGTTGCGCCGTCGTACCCGCTCTAGCGCTACCAAGGTCACTCGAATGAATGTCGATATTATCTGCCACCTCTCACATTCAAACAACTGTGTCGCGTGTGTATTATTTTTTATTATTAATATATAATTATATGGCGTTAAGTTTTAACTTAGCTAACCGAATGGAAGTATCTTAATGGGCACGGAGTGTCTTAACACTAGGTTCCCAGTTTCGCTCTGCCTATCCCGCTATGTGCGAGATATAGCGTGATGTTACGGGTGGTAATGGACAGATACGAGGAGGCAGTTGTGGCGCAGTGGCTTCGAATTTCACTCGAAGACTGAATTACTTTTATTTTTTCGCTCCGTTACATATAGCAGATGTGTATCCATAGATAGATATGTACGTATGAAAAATATGTATGTACGTATGTACAACGTGTAGCGGTGTTGTAAATGATATTAAAAATTTGTGTTCGGTATTATTAGAGTTGAGTTCTATCTGTCATGACATAATTTTGAATTTAAAAACACGGGAATGACTTCGTATTTTTTTTACAATTTGTAATAGCACATAAATGTTACAGCAATGTTATAAACACATCATACTATAATATAAAAAAAATAGCTATATCTACCAACAGCTAAGTTAATAAACACCGATTCTAGTAACAAATATTGATTAAAAAACGTTTGTATACATCTAACGTCCTATGGAAAGGAAACATCCTATGTCATACGTACAGTGCACAAGCACAGTACTTAACTGTTATCGGTCACGTGAACGTATTTGCCTTAACACTCAATTGCAAAAAAGGTTAGTTTATTTATCTAGCAGAGGTTACTCCAAGTTATCTCTATTTATTGCACATTTCTTTAAAATATCAAATTCCCCTACGTCGATGTGTGTAAAGTTTTTCTTCATAATATATACCAGGCCTTTTGCTTATAAAATATAGTAAATCACCTAATAAATCAGTCGTATATCATTAAGAAATATCAAGGTCCGTTATTATAATGAGAAAAATTATCGATTTTTAATGTGCATATTATCTGAGCTATTTATAATCGTTAATAACTATACAATATTTCCAACATGGTAACAATATGCTGATAAAGTAAATCGATATAAACGGGTTTCAATTTAATTTAGACAAGGTCCCGTATACATTTGTTCATGGGATTTATTTACTTTTACTACGTGTATAAAATGGAATTATATATTTTTAAGTATTTATTACAAAAAACTCTACAAGTTGTGTGTACGAGTGACGTTATTTTAATATGACTTTATTAGGCCGTCGTTGCGCAGCGTCACAGAAACTGACTCTAAACGCGATAAATCAACTCGAGGGAATAGTTTTATTTCCTCGCGCAACGTTGAGTTCTAACACTCAACACGCAACACCTCAAAATTCCCTTTGCCATAAACATCATACGAGAGTTTTATAAAAATCCATGTCAGTTCGTTTCAAACGAAAATATCGACAGTAATTATTTAGTAAAAATTAAATACGATTTCAATTTCGATTTCAATTTCCGATTTTTTAATTATTGAACAAAAAATATACATATACTGAAAATGCATTTAAATAATTGTCCATTTATAGTTAACTCAACAAAATTTCATATATATGATACAGAAATAAAAATAGAATACAATCGAGATAACAGAACGCGTAGTAGGGGATAGTACAGTTTTTATGGCCACCACGTGACGTGACAAGCGCGACCGTAACATAACCTACAAAGATTTAGAGACACGTGGTTAATAAGGACTTATCCTTAAAATATATGATATTTAAAAGGATATACAAACATCAGAACTAGTAAAAAGAACAACGTATCAACACTATTACTTGTAGCAGGATAGTCAGAGGGAACCTAGTTTAAGAATGATCCGTTCCCCACTTTCGCCAAATAATCGAGACATTATGCGGCACTCAACGCACTCAAGAGTCAAGGCTGAGCGCAATTTGACGAGATCAGTTCATGTACTTTAGAGAGCAGAGTAAATTTTTACTTAATTATCTTTAACTAACAATAACTAAAAATTTTTAGGAATAATTATTAAAGTATTTTTTGTTACACATTACACAGAAAATAATACTATCAGTAACTTTAGTTTAAATCATATAAATTTTGTAATGATAACAAAGAAAGATAAGAGAGAATTTCGACTTTAGTTTTCTAAAAACATTACCTCATATGGGACTAGTCTATAGTCTACTGTGCTCATTTTTATGTAAATACATTAAACACTGTAAATAATATTAATATAATAAACATAACGTTTTTTATAGTGTCCTTGAATGCTTACGTAACGTACACGTCAAAACACTGTAGAGCAACTTGGAGCAACAAGAGAAAATATATATATTTTAGGTTCACGCTGAGACGCCATGCAACTAGCACAAAGCAGAGGGAACCTGGGAACCTAGTGTTAAGACACTCCTTTCCCATGAAGCACTTCTGTTCTCCAAGTAAATTTGGTTATATTTACAATTCTTATAATAAACGGTACAAAAAAATATTTGTGAAATATTCCTTCTACAGCATGTGAGAGTGAAATTTGACCACCACGTGCATGAGCCAGTTCACGGCCTGTGCTGGGATAGCTTTACAATATCAAAATTTTTGTACCTATTCTTTAAACATTGCATAATATAGACTAGTCAAAAACACAAATAATTATGTAAATATCTTCTCGTAATAAGAATATTTTTTTACTGTTTCATGATTCCAGTACAATTTTTAACATCTTGTCTTATGAAACTTTCAGATATTTCTATACATATACAAATAGTTTTTAGAATTACTTCAGGAAAATTTTTTTTTCGCTACAGTCCTTCATTTTTTTTGATATTATTTAGTTTATTTAAAAACAATGCTTGTTTTGATGTTATTACCGATATTAATAAACTAACTAGTGGGACCCGAACGCGGCTACGCCCGCTTCAATTATACAAATATTTATTAAATATATTAATGAAATTATTTTCCGTTTTCAATAGAGATGCGTTAAGCAAGCTTATTTTGGGTGACGTTTTCTAACAACAAACTTTGCAAATCGTTGCTCAGTAACGACGGTTATTAACATGGCGGAATAAATTGCATGTCAAATTAATAAGTATTTTAATATACTAATATATATCGAAAATATTACAAATATGAGAAAAAAGTATCGTATGTTCATCCCGAGACCCTCAAGTATCTCTATATGAGTATTTTATCACAATTAAATTAGCGATTTGGCCCTGATTGCGTAAAAGACAGACAGACAGACAGAGTTACTGTTGAATTTATAATATAGGTATGGATAGTTTAAAACTTTTGAGGTACATTGAGAGAAAAAAATCACGAACGTAGACCGTAGCGTAGCGCAGATGTATTTGGCAATTTTGCTTCAAGTATCCGATTTTTTCTTAGAAAATCACAAATTCCCAAATATTTGCTGAACCACTGAGAACCGCTGAACATAGATGGGAGTGAAATGGACAGGCACTAAGGTCCTCTATCTATTGTCATTTAGGCATTTATTTATATATATACACTATCGATTGACCGTGACTTTGCACGAGTGTTAATGCGATTATTCCATACAATTGGGCTTCTGATCGGCCGTATTAATATAAAACTTTTGATCGAACAAAAACTGGCTTCCAGCAACATAATAGAAGAAACCGTTTATAATTCAATTTAGTAATTCTTAAGTATAAGATTTTAAGGTAATTATTACTTTCTGACATGGACATATAATTTATGATCGTGAATATAAAAATCTTTTTCGTGTTAAACTAAATATTACCTTATACCTAAATTTAGTAATAAATACAGGTAGGTATATTTTCAATAGCATCAGCAGTGGACAAGTAGGCAAAGACGATAGTGTTACGGCTCTACTTCCCCCATCTATGAATTAATTATTATTTATCAATATTTTCATTTCTTCGCTCTGGTACCAAAACCAAACCAAAAGAGCGGCGTTGACTTCCTCTACTCAACGCCTAATGCCTCCAGAATTCGGTGAAGGGCTTAATCCTAGCTGTCGCTAGCTTCCCAGGTTGCCTCTGCCTACCCTGTTATGTGCGGGATACAGCGTGAAGCAATCAAACTTACGTATTGCATAATCATATAATTTCTAAACAACGTTATCTGCCGTTGAAAATACCTCATTCGCGATTACACCAAGGCCGTGTTAGTTGGCGAGTCAGTGTGTTTACATTATATATTATACTACTGTTGCCTATAACCATCCCTACAAATAAAGTAATGGGATATAGAATATTTTTCTTAATATACAATAGTGACCACATCGTCTATGTGAAGTATAAAACGTAAAAACTCTGTTTCACCCCGTTACCATAGAAATCATCACTCAACGTTCCCCTACACTCCCCATGAAAGATGAATGACAATTTTCAGCGTTCTACGCCGAGAATTTTCGGCTGTATATTGTCGGTCAGCTTCACGCTTCCTCCGACAAAATAGTGTAGCCAGAGGAAATTTAATGTTAAGACAGACAGTTCTCTGCTTTCCTCCTTCCTTCCTTCCATTGCATGTTGAGTTGCGGAACTCTAGTTCATTCTCGTGAGTCGGAATCGAACCATTGCGTTCACAGTCAGTACCCCACGAACGATGGCTCGTAACACGTCTTATTTTTGTTTTCTTGAAATAAATTAAAAGAATATAGCATATTTATGTACATACGCTTACAATACCTCAAGAACTCAACACAGAGTATATAAACACAACACAGTATGAATGAATGAACAAAGCTAATATAAATATCTATTGTAGTCATGTCAGTCATGCGTGTGATGACCAAACGTGGCTACTGTAATAATGTATGAAACATACAATAGTTTCATATGTTTACTATTTAGACATATAGCATAGCTATACGCTGTATCTTGCACATAACAGAAAGAGAAACAAATAGTGTTAAGACACTCCGTTCTATATATATTTTTCACCGATTCAAAAAATCAAATTCATAACCCTCGCGTATACAGGCGTAGGATACTTCCCAACGATTCCACGGCTCCATTTACACAATAATTTTATTGCATATTTTTTTATAATATTATTGTAATTCTAAGTGTGTGAATTTAACTTAAATAATAAAATAATTGAGGTGGGAAACATACCTCCTTTGTATAGTAAAGTATCAGTTCCGAAATCTTCCTAAAGAAGTACATAACGTTAACGATGTATAAATAATTGGCGGAACCCAACGCCGCGCTTGTCTAGTTACCAGAGATAATATGATTTTAAACTAAAAAAACCCCACAAAAAAATAACATCAAATTCGTACCCTACGCCGTAGTCACAACAATATTTATTTTTTATCATTTTTAATACAAAACCAACAATTCGAATATAATAAACATTTTTGTTGTAATGTATTTGTTTTTATAACTAAGTAGATTATCGACATAATTTCACTTTCCTTCCTTGTAGGTTGACTTGTACGTTTAAATATTTTTAACTAATTTGTTTTTAGAGTTCCGTACCCAAAAGGGAAGCCTTTTACTAAGACTTCGCTGTTTGTCCATCTGTCGCCAGGCTGTATCTGATAAACCGTGATAGTTACAACAGTTGAAATTGTCACAGATTATGCCGCTATAGCAATCGTCAATCAACAGGTACTGAAAACAAGATAGAAAATTGTGATTTACCATTTGAGTAAATCACAATTTTCTATCTTGTCTTTAGTAGAGATTTAGGTGATTTTACCATTTTAATAAATAATGGTACTTAATGGTTAGTGCGTAAATCTGGCTCGCACTATATGTTGTTTAAATAGTAATTACGTAGCAATTTCTAAAATAACCAAAAATAAAAACGAATTTGCAGACATAATCGATACGCAATCATGACCCACTTAGCACTGTAAGCTGCAAACAACAGTAATTAGTTCGAGTTTACTAACAGGAATATTCACCAATAAATATTTTGTTAAATTAAATCAGCTTCACGTTGCGTTCTGTCTTTGTTTAAGAAGAAAATGAAGAGCTGATGAAATGAAAAACTGAGAGAATGATATTTTTTTTATGAAAGACTAAACTCGGCGGTAATTTTCGCCGCTTTATACGCAATGTCTCGAAAATTGGGCGGAAAATGGGAAACAAAATGTTTTATCTAAACATTATGTTGCTTCTGTCCTACTATACGGGGGCGGCATACAGCATTTCGCATTCAACGAGATGCATATTACCATGCATTGTCCATCGACTTATTTCCAAAGCAAAGTAATACCAAAGACCGTTACACAAACAAACAAAACACGAACGCTAATCTACATATATATTGATAGACATATAAATTATATAGAGCAGAAAGTCCAGTTGAAAGAAGAACAAAACCCTTTTATCTCGGAATACAATCATGCAATATGCATACAGACGACCTTCTGTTGAGAAAAGCACTTTATAGCTTACCACAGATACTTAACACTGAAAAATTTAAATGTCATTATAAAAAGAAATACAAATGTGATATAGTACTTTTATTTTTGCACCTTTATTCCTGTAAAGCAGGGTCCCTCTGAGCCTAGGTGAAAATCCTGCATTATTTGCCCATTTTCGAGACTTCACATTAGGTTGTTTGGCACCATTAACGCCTCGCATAGTGTTATAAATTTCTAATAGTATTAGTTTATTCTCTTCAACCAGTCCAAATCCAAAAATAAGGAACAAAACTGTAACTATTGACTAAAACGATAACATAAAATCACTAATTTTCTAATAAAAGTAGCAACGGTCATTAAAATAAATAAATAGAATAACAATTAATGACATTCACTTGATAAGATATTTAAAAATATGTCACACTACTTAAACTAAATATGGATTTATTAACGCGGTGTACTTCAAGGTCCTCGCCGTGGGCCGCTACTTTTTAAATTATAACTGTTAATAAATTCTTTAAAAGCATTAAAAGTGACAACGTACATTTTTAAATGTTATTGATTTAACCGAACTGAGTCAAATATTATGAGTTAATAGCCATATTGAATGTGGTCAACGCTTTCCGTTTAAAATAATATACTTGTAAGTTGTACTTATGACAGCATAAAGCAATAAATAAAACATATAAAAAATCGGAAAACAATCAACTTTTAATAAGAAAAGAAATAAACTGAAAAGATTGATAATGCGTTATTATTACAATTTATGCAGTTCTTTCAGAATAAAATTTAAAGAACACAATAATTGAGGCAAGGCGAGGAGCAGGGACGCGGGGGTGCGACTGTGAACGCAACAGGTTGCTGGTTTGATTCTCCTACTCGAAGAAGTTATATATTTTATATTTTCACTTCCATTGAGTTTCGTCACTCAATATGCAATGCCTCCAGAATTCGGCGGTTCCATCTGTTTATATAGCAGGGTTCTTAAGTGTGGGCAGAGAGATCTAGATATTAGGTCATATATTACTAATATCTATCTAGATTTTACTTTTATTTTCCGTATCGTTGGCATTATCATAGAAGTCAACGCATTCTTAGCCGCTGTTGACATTTCTATTTACATGCATTTGAATAATAAATACAAAATATATGTCAATTCTTATTTACATGTATTATAAAGTAAGAAAATGGCAACAAGTGGTTTGAAGAACTTTTCTAAATTATAACAATAATAAAATTTGATCTTTAACTCGTAAATAGAGCGCAGCGCTGAGTTTCGCCTTTCACGATACAGTGCCTCGAATTTGACAAATTAGGCATTGGACATTTGAGCAGAAAATGATAAAAATCATTGGAAAATAACCTCGCATTAGGAAGTTTATTTTATAATTTTCTCTGTAAGTGATTTAAATGTAAATCTTTTGACAAAATAAATGTATCTCACCGTAAGACACTCCGTTCCCCTATAAGACACTTTCCGACATATTATGGAGGCTTGGCGGAACTCAACGCTAGACTTTGCCTTGTATATTATATGTTTCACTCCCCCAAGTGCGAATCGAACCCGCGGCCGTCGCGTTTACAGTCACACGCTTGTGCCACTGCGCTACGGCTCGACACAACCACAATTCACTCCCACTAAACTAAAAGAATATTATAAAAGGAAAAGAAACAATTCAATTATTACAAATAAAACCACCACTTCATCCAAATACTCAAATCAAGTTTCAATACAGACATTTACATACAAGTATGTATTATATTAGTTTTTTTTTGCAAACTGGTTCGCGGAGCTCCTGGCATTTACTTGACTCGAGGATTAGGTAATAGTATAGAGGTCGATGCAATGCAATGGGGGGAAATACAAAAATTGTTTATTTATTTAACATATCTTAGAAAATGTATAAAAATAATTTTCAATTTACTTTTTTACGTATTCCGCACATATCAAGATAGGCAAGGGGAACGTCAGATCAGCTGCACGTTTGGCCGTAC
The DNA here is from genome assembly GCA_018249835.1 of Heliconius besckei. Taxonomy (NCBI): domain Eukaryota; kingdom Metazoa; phylum Arthropoda; class Insecta; order Lepidoptera; family Nymphalidae; genus Heliconius; species Heliconius besckei. The sequence continues at coordinate 1,523 of DWNA01000150.1, read as the reverse complement.
ACAATGCAGTGTTGGTTCCGACGCTTTTATATGGCAGCGAAACGTGGGTATTGCAGAAGAAATATTTAAGAAAGATGAATGCCGTGGAGATGCGATCTCTTCGGTAAAGCTGACTCCGCATATACTATATACAGAATTAGCTTAGCTGATCGAATCCGCAATGAAGAGATGGCAAGTACTAGCGAGGAAATCATGGTGAAAAGAAGATGAAGAAGAACGTGCTCAGTTGGTTTGGGCATTTCGAACGAATGAGTGATGAAAGAATGGCAAAAAAGATCTATCATGAAAACCCCCCGGAGGGCATGTATGAAGAAGTTGATGACTGTGGACGAGGCGAAAGAGGTATAAAGAAACCGTAGTGTTTTGCGCACCGTTCAGTCTGACTAACCCGCTAGGGATACAGCGTGAAGTAAGTTAAGTTATAAGAATAAAAAATAAAAAAATCCTTTCCAATTGCTACGCTATCCATTTATCTTTTATTGACAACAAACCTGATACTATCTAAAGGTCGCAATAAACGATATATTGGGCAATGTGGAAGCAGTAAATAATATTAAAATTAGCCACCGCGTGTTACCAAACTGTTGCATAACTAGCCTTAATTAAATTGAATAGTATTACAGGCAGAAAGGCTACAATTAAGCGGAAAGGTCAAGATAAAAGTAATTAGCGGATAAATGAATAGGTCAAAGGGTAGCAGGTTCGATTTAGATTGAAGTTTGAATGCACTGGCATTTACGTTTCAGTGTCTGCAATAATTTGAAAAATTAAAAAGAAATCAGTGTCTAAATAGGCATGTATCATTTATTTCTACCACTCGCATATAACTGGGTAGTCAGAGAGAACATAGTGTGGGCACACCACGACCACCTTTACCAATTTCCATATTCGATATTTTCGTCAATAATGCCCCGTGGGATAGCGGCACTGCGTCAGACTGTAAAAGCGACGGTTGTAGATTCGATTTTAACTCGGCGGAATGAATTTTCATTTCTTCGCTCATCTCGAAAATTGATCGGTGTGTTGGGGACGGAGTGTCTTAACATAAATTTAATGGACCTCCCCTGCTATATGTGGGATACCTACAGCGTGAAGCCTAACAAAAATTGACTATATAAATACTAAACCATTATTGACTACAAAATCACGAAAAAGTAATAACTTTTTTATCTCTCCGTGGACCGTGGTACCGTTAGTTACGGCAAATGGGTTTTTGCCGTTGAATTTTTCAATACTTCAGCGAAGACCTTAACTTTATCATCGAAAAGCTTTGTGTCGGTTTATTTTGTTTTTTAAATCTAAGCGCCACATTATAGCGGGACAGTGTATGACTGGACAGACCCTGGTAATAGCCGGCAGACCCTGGTAATAGCCGGGATTAATGCCAGGAAGAAGAAGTGTATGACTGGACTGTGGGTTCGATTTCCATTGTGGGGAACGAACTATTTTCGTATCACGCTCCAGTAAGACAAAAGTCAGCAATACAGTCGCTCAACACGCAATAACTCAAAAATAGGGCGAAA
>DWNA01000149.1:0-36551 GCA_018249835.1 Heliconius besckei | reverse complement strand
GGTAATGGAGGGAGCTGGAGAAAGGAGGAGGAGAGGGGGGAGGGAGGACACCATTCTTACGGACTGGATGAGGATATAAGAGTGGCGGCTCGAGGATCCGGGGTCGCGTACCCGTATGCCCACAAACAAATATCGGACAGATATTAGTCTGGACACCCTCTGGATATAATTGTTAGATAATCTACCTAAAAAATCTACGTGCGTGTTAGTTAGTGTGTGTGAAATCTTAGTTAAGTTTGACTTCCTTCTCAGTGTCTGATTGAGCTGAATGAAATTATATAGAACCAATATTGGTGTTAACCCAAAATAGCCGCTGCAATAAAAGAGGATTACAAATTTTTGTACAACCCACCTTCACCGGGAATTAATTGAAAGGGATTGATATATTAAATACTTTTATAAAAAAACATCTATAAAATTTGTTTTTAAAAAGTAATAAGAGACTTTTTAACAAATTTAACTATCCAGCATACATAAAAGCACAATTTGAACTAATAATTCCTAAAATTAGTACATTAAACAGCAGTAATTCTTCTTTATAATATTAGTAGAGATTATAACACAAAAGATTACAAAAATAAGTAGTTTTTTGTCTTTTTAGCTTCAGTCCCACATATAATAGGGTAGGCAGAAAGAGTCTATTGTTAAGGCAGTCTTGTTGAGTGGCGTAATTCAACGCCGCGGTTTGCTTCGATATACTAACACAATAGATATTTATATAAGTAATAAAAGCTTATTTTAATAATTTACAAGAGTTGCGGCAACGCAAGAAGTCCTGAAAAGTCTAGGTGTGGGTCAAAAGTCATATAACTGCGACATTCTACGGAGCCACTGTTGCTTGGATTTTAAAGACAGTCAGTAGACAATCGGGCGGTATAGCCTTTGCTTATAGTTATGGGTCAGTTTTATATATATTTCTTTTAGTTACACATTGTATCTTACATAGTATAGTAGATAAAAAACCTACACTCCGGAATTTCCCTTCTCCTTTATGTTCCTGATTTTTAATGATAATACTTTGTTATCACCACATAAAGAAAAAAAATGCCGCGCTTTATCTACTAGAGCGAGGAAATAAAAAAAATATTAAATGGAAATATTCCCCCCAGCGGGGATCGAATCCACTTCAGTCGCGTTTATTAGTAATGTGTGTAAAGGATGTGTGTAGTAATTCTATTAGATCACAGCCAAAATGTAAGTGAAAAAATATATAGATATATAACATTTTATTTATTTAGGTTTATTCATCTCTACAGTAAGAAGGTGTTTAAATTAGGTGTCTCCTCCATCTTTCTCTTTGGTGGTTTATTTTGAGCAATTAGTACCAACTATATTATATAACACATATACTTACTTTATTTTAAGGTGGAGTAACAAAATCAGCAATGATCCATCATCACGCTATCAGGGGAAATGCAGCGGATGTTTCAGCGGATGTTTTTCATGTGTACAAGAGACGGCTGTTAATATGATATCTTCTGTTATAGCTATTTTGCCTTTGCCTTTCTTATCGTAAGTTTGTTTTTTTTTGTATCTCTAGAATCTAGTATTAAAACACTCTGTTGCTTACGTATTGCCAAAGTTTCGAGATATTGCGTGTTATGTGGCGGAATTCAGCACCGTATTTTGTACTGCCAGAGCGGGGAAATGCATAAAATTTTAAAAATATTATTAAAAACGTATAACAATACAGAGAGAGAGAGAATAAAAATACAGACTTCCTTTGTTACAGTTTTCCTGCATTGGTTTTCTTATCAATGATAATATTTCACATATTCTTAAATGATATGGCAATACGTTCTCTTTGCTTGAAAACTTTTAATGAAACAAGATATTTCGATGTTTTTAAGAAAACAATTGATATTAGATCCGTGTCTTGTTAATATGGAAGAACCATTAAATTTGTGGGAGTTCGAGATGCCTATGTTAGGTTAGCACTTCACGTTATATCCCGCATGTGGCATTATACGTAGAGAGTATGTAGGTAGTGTTAAGACACTCTCAGAACGAAGACGTAAAATGAATTAAATTCATCCAAATTGGACACAAACCAACCGTCGCGCTTACCGTCAAACGCTATCCCACTTCACCACGACGGCAACAATTTATTATTATAATTATTTTTTTATATAATTACAGGTTGGAATTTAAATAAACATTTATTTATCGCCGACGAATGGAGATTCACAAGTTCCTCAATATATTTTTAAGTATTAAATGTTAATGTATAAAAAATGTAAAGAAAATTATATGTATTCCATTGTTAAATATTGTATATTTTTAAATTAAATTAATAATAAGGTAGAGAAAGGAAACATTAATAAGGTAGAGAAAGTCATGAATTAAAAAAAATGTTTATTCTCTATTGTTTGATAGATTAATGTTAGTTTAAAATTATACACAATATTACTGTTACAATGAGGCCAACACCGAATCACCATTCCCGTGCTCAACACCGCGCTTTATCTAATTGCTAGGCCGAAGAAAGAAATATATATATACTAGCGACCCTCTTGCGGCTTCGCCCGCTTTAACTACTGGATTATTTATATAATGTATGTTTGCAAAGCACTTAAGATAATGTGAAAATTAATTAAACCCTAATGCAACCCGCATTTTCGTAGTTTCAATAAGGATTTTCCAATTGTTTTACACAGCAAGGATTTTTAGTAGGTACCGTAATTTTAAATCTGTGCTACTATCTTTTCAAGTACTTATTAAACTATATTTAAATGACTATTTTTAAACGGAAGAAATTATAAGCAAAAGCCTTCCTACTAATAACTACTACAAAAAATATGAAACCAAATATATCGCGCTGAAATAATACATTCAACTCCAATTTTCCAATACGTGCAAACGCATCAAAATCTTCGTTGCTATAGAGAGTTTTTTTATTTCGAGCTTGTGGTTAATGCTGAATTCTGTCCCTGATGAAAAGCAAGCACTATGTGGCTGCCTGTGAGGAAAATTAAATAGAATGCATCGGCCGGGAATCGAACCCGGGCCGCCCGCGTGGCAGGCGATCATTCTACCACTGAACCACCGATGCGTGTAAGGCAGGCGGGCGCGGCGGACGCTCTTGTATAACAAAACGTCGCGGGACATGGCGAGTGGCGAGCCGTTTCGCAGCAAGGATTTTTTGATATTGTAACAACTTCTAAAGTACTTATTAAAATGAAAAACCGTAAAAGACAGTTTTGATCTACATTAAATAGCCAACGTAACTAATATACTTATTTATATGCTGAGAGTAAGGGATAAGTGAAACTTGAGTAACATGCAGCTGATGTGTTAACGGCAGGATGTGTCAACAATTAAATGCGTTTTTCTCTATAACTATTCGCAATTTCGAAATAGTGTAAAAAGCAAATTTTATCTTCGTTTAACGTAGAAAATTAATAAAGTATTTTAAAGGATAAGGATTAATACCATTATGGAAAAATATCCCTCACAATAAAAAATATATTAAGATTACAATTTATAGACAGAAATATGATCACTACACGTTATTCTTAAAAGATACGAATATGCTGTCGCGAATTTTTTTTGTAGATCTTATTAAGAGGAACAATACTCCAGTACATTATTTTCATGTAGTACTTACCATTAAAGAAGGCATGCGCGAAAGTGTCTCAACGGGTAAGACTTTATACACATTTATCGTATTTATGTTAATTTACATAAGAATTTACAAATAATAAACTATAAATAAACCTTCCCTGAGAAATGCTCGACCTAATGGTGAAAACCGCATGAAAATCCGTTGGGTAGTTTAGAAGAAGAGTTAGAAAGTTCAGACAGACACGAAAAGCGATTTTGTTTTATAAGATATAGGATATATATATATATGCTTTAAACTAATTTGTTCTTTAGATTTTATATAAAAACGGACTTTAGTAATTTTTTATATTAATGTCACATGTTTTAATTGTAATAACTAAGATTTAAAGGTATTTATAATAGAAAAATGTTATTTTCACATTTTATAATTTTTTTGTATAATTATATGTAAAAAAATAAATTGTTTGTAGTATATTTTTTTGAATAAATACATTCCAATAGTAATTGTGTTGAAAAGAAAGTGTTTCACTCATTTTCCGTTCCCTTTAATTTTTTTAATAAAGATCAGTAATCACAATCATCGCTTTTAAAATCAAACACTTGTAAAAGTAGAATCAGCTTAACTGACCAAGGGTTCGTTAAGGAGTACGACTATATGCAACTCCTTTTAAACATATAATTCCCCAAGTGGAAAATGAACCTAAAACCGTCGCGGTTACAGTCTAAAGCGATTCCACTTTGCCACTACGGCCTTTATATTTAATTATTGTATCACGTAGTAATCTCCATACTTATTACATAAACTACTTACGTTCTTAAATCAGCTTCACGCAGCATCCTGCTCCTAGCAGGGTAGTCAGAGGGAACCTAATGTTAAAACATTCTGTTGCCCACTTTCCGCCGAACACAATATTACTACTACACTAATTACTCAATAAAACTCAGAATTCACCTTATTTAAAACACATTCTCTTTTCCAAAATTAAAGTGTTTGTCTACTTGTCTTGCCCTTTTCCAGTTTCTACACATATCTTTATTTCTGGATCTGTTTAGAATAAATATAATTAATAAATCAAAACTTTAGAGTACTTTAACAAATATATACATATTTAAATTAAATTTAAATAATCAGCTTCACGCTGTATCCCGCACACAGCAGGGTAGGCAGAGGGAACCTAGTGTTAAGACAAAAGACACTCCATTCCCCACTTTCTGCCGAATTCTGAAGGCATTGCGTGTTGAGTGGCAGAATTCAACGCCGCGCTTTGCCTCGACACCAGAGCGAAGAGAGAGCGAACTTGTTGCTAAGGGGATTTGATTAGGAACATTCAGAATTGCATAATAAAACACACAAAATACACTACACCATACCACTTTATTTTAAATATTGTCAATTTATGGTTTGTCACCATGCCAAACTATTCATAATTTCATACTATCATCACGACAGCCATGTCATACATATTGAATTGAATACAATTTTTATTACCAACGTACAGACGTATCGACATACATAATTATGTGTAATAATATCTAGTCAACTTAAATATAACAAACATGTTCTATAGTGGTTTGCAAATAAATTACAAATACATCAATACTTTGGTAACTTTACATTATATTAGAGTAAAACTATGTTTTGTCGGAGTATGGTGAATAAATCAAGGAACTGTTAAAGCAATTAGAATTACTTTGAAGTAAAAATACTGAGTGATTTTTTTCTCTTTCCTTTATTATCTCTACAAAAATGTCCAATGGCTTGACCATTTCGCTACGGAACCCTAAAATTGTACTACGTAGCTAAAAAAACAGCTGTCACACGACCTAGTCAATTTAATGTCATAATTAAAAATAAATCATTGATTTTATTACTTCATTTCAAAGAGCATTCAAAATATAAATAATATACGATCACAGATAAGTACAAAATACAGTACAGTATAGCAACAACATTAATTAATATAAATAAAACAATCAAAAAAACATTCACTTACTTAAAGAATAAATATAAATTTGATTTATTAGTAAAATTCAATTATTAAATGAAAATTGACTGATGGGTTTGTGTGTGACACTGTTATGCGTGACATTCAAATAATGACTGACTGACATAATATAAATGTATTATAAGTTATGTCAGTATGGAATTAAATAGTTGTAAAAAAACATTATTTGTATGTCACGTTTAAATTACCGTGATAAATGTGAACATATTTTACCAATTTTTTGTCAGACCAAAGCTAATTTGGCCTTTCCATTGTATTTTTCATCTACAGCTTTACTCTAGCTTACCTTTCTAAACTACAGTTCAAATTTTAGTTCTCATTTCTAATTTAAATTTATTAGAACGACAAAAGTATATCAAATAAGTACAGTAATATACCAATTTCCTACATAAATTCAACATAATATTACATATCAACCAACATGGGCGTATGTAGCTTGTTTTTTTTGGGGAATGGGCTCTAGTTTTGAACAGTTTTAATTTTACAGGACAATTTTTTTATTAGTAAAATTTCTGGGGTGGGCTCGACCTCCCCCTCCCCCCCCCCTTTTATTTTTACGCCCATGCCAACCAATAGAAAAAAAATACAATGAAACAAAAGCCAAATTTCAAGAACTATTTACAAAAGTAAAATTTACTTGCCGAGCTGTTTAATAAGTAACTCAGTGCTCAGAGACTTGGGCCGCTCTATGGGCAGGCCTAGGGCTCTGGACCATATGAGCTGTGCGAGGACGCCTAGGGCGCGCGACACTCCAAACATTACTGTGTAGTAGTTCATCTCCTTGAGGCCGTAATACTGTGGAGAGAGTGTTTAATTATTTAATAGTTTCTTTAAGCGGCAGTCGCGGGTGCATATTCTATTTGTCAAGCTGTCTAATAAGGCAGAGTCACATATTTTTGATCATAATAAGAAGTTATTGTAATAAGAAGAAAAATAAGAAGTTTTATATATGTATATATATATATATATATGTATATTTGTAAATTCGTGATTATATAGCAGTATAGTATAGAAAAATAATGCATATTTTTTTATTTTTACGCTTATTCCGAGCGAAATTGCAGTTAATACACTCCATTCTCTATTTTCCATTTTTAATTAACATTGCTTGTTAACTGACCCAACCCAACACCGTTTTTGTCTATGAATTATATAAAAAAATACATACCTGCAAAAGTACACCAGAGTGGGAGTCCACATTGGGCCATGGGTTCTTTACTTTGCCGAGCTCAGTTAGAATTGGTGGTACTACTTTGTATATGGCCGCTACTAGCTTGAACAGTGGGTCGTTTGGCAAGTGCTTTAGGGCGAACTCACGCTGGCAGGTGTATCTGGATTACCAATAGTTAATTCAATTATAGGCAATTACATTTCTATATTAATTATTTTATTTTATTTATTTAGCTTTTATTTTTATTTATTTTCCCAGAGCGGCCAAGGCATTTTTTATTTGCAATGTCCATCTGTTGTCTTGGTATCTAGCCAGGTGGCCGGCCCACCTCCAATTTAGTGTCATGGCATGTTGCAGAGAATGCTTAAACTAGAATTGTTGCGTATGTGTATATGACACTTCTTTCCATTGCATGCTGGCAAGATAGGAGTTATATGAATTATTATTATTATTATTTAATAATTAATTTAGAAACTGAATTGTTTAGAAGGGTTCACAAAAACCAAATTCAATTATATTACACCTTTCACAAAATTTACATATTCGAATGCAACTAATCTTTCAAAATGCATCTCTTATATAGGTATTAATATATAAAAATTCAAATTTTTATCAATGTTTTCCTTAAAATTATAATATTCTCTAACGTAAATTATTATAATTACCTAGGATCAGTCTTCCTGAGTACAGCGTGACCGTACCCAGGCACAACTTGTCCAGATTTGAGTGTCTTCCAGATGAATTCCTTGAGTCCCTCCTCTGTGAAGTCATCGCCTACTTGCTTACGCAGTTTCTCTAACCAAATCAGTACCTGGAAATAAACAACAAGGAAAAATGTTCTAATTTGTATTGAATATTTTCTTACACGTAAAATACTCAAAATCATGTATATAATATTAAACATTTTCGGAAACTCAATAAATAGACGACCGTTACCATGGACTATTGCAATGTGTTTAAAACGTAGGCTTTCCAAGCACTAAGTATTAGGTTTCTACATATATTATATGTTTATGTACTATATTTTAAGAATATTTATTTTAATGAGCGCCAGTCGTGGCGCAGAGGCACAAAGTGTGACTGCTAAACCGACTGGTGATGGTGGGTGGGTTCGATCTCTAGTCGAGGTAATGAATATAATATTTATTTAAATTTATATTTTCATGTCTTCGCTCTGGTGTCGAGGCAAAAGCGCGTCGTTGAGTAAAGTGGGGAACGCAGTATCTTAACACTAGATTCCCTCTGCCCACCCTGCTGTGTGCGGGATACAGCGTGAAACAGATTAATTTAATTTTAAAAATATCTTTGTTTTTTTAGTTGAAGTTACATGTCTTCTTATGATTTACAGAAGTAATTATAAAAAACAAATGATATTTGACAAAGTAATTTCAAAGTACATGAGTTTCGAGATTCAATATGTAAGCTAACAAGTAGCCGTTTGTGTATTCATCACGTCATTAACATTGTGACAGTAAGTATCCTTTGTTCTAAAGGATGTTTCTACTTATATGTAGAAATATTATGAAAATTACTTATAATGAGTAACAGTATTATATAATACAATTCGAGATTTGAACCGATTGATGAACTGATTTTGATGAAACAAACTTTAGATGTTAAGCTGGGTTAAACCAAAGAAATTGGTAAAAGTTTTACGCAAATCGCGTACTAAATGTACATACAAAACATTTTTACTGTTTTATTATATATAGAGATAACTTACTTCTTGGTTAGCCAGACCGTGCAGAGGACCAGCGAGGCCGTTGAGTCCGGCGGCGAAAGATAAGTAAGGATCGCTAAGAGCTGATCCTACCAAGTGAGTAGTGTGAGCTGATACATTGCCTCCCTCGTGGTCACTGGAAAATAATATTCGTTTATTAATATTATGTCATATCAATTTTATTAATTTTATTTGAAGACGTCGTTGCATAGTGGCACAGAAGTGTGATTCAACCAGACGGTTGTGGGTTCAATTCCCGGTCGAGGAAATGATATATTTAATATTTTCATTTCCATGCGGTGGTGTCGAGCGTTAAATGGGGAGAATAGTGATGTGTCTCTTAGTCTAGTGTATACATGATGCAGGAGTTGATTGAAATATGTCATACATATATGTTTCTATACTATTGTTTACACATTAATGTTTAATTAATTAATTAGGAAAACAACCATTATAAATTGACCGAATATTTATATACACATACTAGCGGCCCGCTCGCGGTTTTACCTGCGTCAACTATTATTATTAATTTCTATCTCCATGGCTACGTCCTAGTGACGTCTATGCAAAATTTGAGGCTCCTAGCATTTGTAGTAACGAAGTTTCGTACAAACTGTCGACCCCAAAAACAACCCCTTAGAAGTCGAATATAGCAAATTCCCGTCTTAGCGAGCACCTACGTCCTATAAATAACTCCTATGCAAAATTTGAGATTTCTAGCACATGTAGTTTCAGAGAGTTCGTGATGAGTGAGTGACCTTTCGATTTTATATATATAGATAATATCTAAATTACAAAGTATTTTTACATTTATACTCCTATTAATAATACATTATTCATATTAAAACCGTTCACGAACACGTAACAAATATAAAATATTATCAGCGATGGTTAAGTACCGTACTTAGCCCACTTTAGTTATCTTTCTTTATTAGTTTTCTAATACTACATTGTAAAGCTATTTTATATTAATTAACCAAATGACTAATATTTATCATAAGCGTAATAATTATTTCAATCGGGCTCAATTTAAATAGAAACTAAGTAGTTTTTTATTGTTTGTTGTTCTTCCATTTTGGATTTTTTTATTGCATTACATAAATTGTTCAAAACAAGTTAAAATATGGTGTGAAAGGCATGAAAATTCAATTCATACAATGTATGTGCATAAAAAGCAAACTTTATTTGACGAACATGTCGTCAAATGAAATTGACATGTTCGTCAAATAAAGTTCGGATAGCTAGACCATATTTTTGTTAAGATGATTTCTTTCGTTAAACTATAAAAGTCAATATTTAATAATCCAAATAAAAACAATAATAATCATAGATATATTTAAAATTTTAACTCTAACATAATCATTTTCAAATAACAAAAAAACAAAAGTGGCATTACATTAATGTATGTACGCATTACGCATGCACAACGTGACCAGACGTCCCGTTTCGAACGGGACTGTCCCGTTTTTCTCTTGTGTGTCCCGGTGTCCCGAAACAAGCCACATTATAAATGTTCCGTTTTTTATGAAACCATCCTACAATGTCCCGTTTTAAGATGTCACTTGTATGTCATATCTATAATATGCAAAGATCATCTTATATAACTTGGTTCTAAAGGACGTTAACCTAGCTGGTGGAAAAATGTATGAAAAATAATGCGGTTTTTTTCATTATTTTGATTAGACTGTTGGTTTAGTTGACTTTAGTAAAGCAGAAAGGTGTGGGTTCGATTTCAAATGATTATGTTTAATATTAGAAAACCAGAGTGATTTTACTAAAGATTGTTTAAAAATGCATGAGATCAAATCAAATGAGACAAAATATTGTTAATTAATTTACTGAATCTGAACTTATGAATATAAATTTACAAACATAAATTTTCTTTTTTTTCAGATTCTCGCTGTACCCCGCATATAGAGCAGTAGGCAGAGAGAAACTAGTATTAAAGATAAAGCGTTCCGCACGCACCGCCAGAAAATTTAGAATTGTCTAAAGCCATTACGTGTGTATTTACGAAAATTAGCACTGCGTTTTTATAATAATATAAAAGAGTGGGGATCGAACCCACAACTGTCGCAATACAGTGAGACATACATACATACATACATAGCTTCACGCTTTATCCTTAGCGGGGTAGTCTGACGGAGCGCCAAACGCTACGGTCTCTACATATCTCTTTCGCCTCGTCCACTGTCATCAACCTCTTCATACATGACCTCGGGGGGATCCTCATGCTTTTTACGTGACCTTCCTCCAGTATCTTTGATACTGTGTTTTCGAAGGTCACCGAGGTGACCCCCTACTTCTCTTACCACTGACTTTTCCATAATAGATCTTTTTTGCCATTCTTTCATCACTCATTCGTTCGACGTGCCCAAACCAGCTGCGCACGTTCTTCTTCATTCTCGCCGTGACGTCCTCGCTGGTACCTGCCATTCTAAGTATCTCTCTCATTGAGGATTCGATCAGCTAAGCTGACTCCGCATATCCTACTAAGAGATCGCACTTCTAGTGGCTCTATTTTTTCTATATTCCTTTTAAATATATTATCTTTTACATATTACACGTACATTTTATTACTTATTCGCCATTGCTTAGACGATAAGCCTTATCTACATAATATTCCTTAGAATAGGATCACATCATATACCTACATACATTTCGTGCGTATATCTTTTATTTACTTGACTTTGAATTAAATCAACATTTACTCGTAATATAATTACGTAACCAATCGTTGTATCTGTTTCTCAGTAGTTACAAATTTGTTTTTCATCACAAGTAACAAGTAAGGAGATTGATATATAGAGAATAAATAAATCAGTTTCACGCTGGATCCCGCACACAGAGGGAACCTAGTATTAAGACACTCCGTTCCCCACTACCTGGCGTATTCTGGAGGAATTGCGTGTTGAGTGGCAGAACTCAACGCCGCGCTTTGCCTCGACACCAGAGCGAAGAAATGGAATTATGCGTTTTATTATTCAATTTAATTTGAGAAGATTTTACAAATAGTAAATGAGTTTAATTATATCAGATTATTATTTATTAGGACCCACGAACATCAAACTTCTATCGCTGTCAGATTTTTTTTATATTCATTCATAAAGAAAATTGGGAACGTCGATCCCATCGTGGCGCAGCCGAGACGTGCGACTATAATCGATGCGATTGGTTGTGGGTTTGGATTGCCACTAGGGTTAATGAAATATTTAACATTTCCATTTCTTTGCTCTGGTATATATCTATGAATAAAAACTGCATCTCAAGATCGATCTCAGACTTAAGAGCGATTTATAAATACATCCCTAAAACTTTCACAATACATCTCTGACGCAATATTTAAATTTAAAACATCGCAGTGCGGCCTGTACGTCTGGTTTAAATTACGTTACAACAACGATATCACTCGCAAACAGTCTTAAATGGCGATAAAAAGCGTAGCATCCATTTTGATGGTGTTATCATGAATTATCAATGGAACTGATAATGTTTATGCTGATATTTCATGAAGATATGTGATAAAATTATAGATAACAGTGTATTCAATTGTCGTAGTGTTCATTCTTATATTTCGTATAATGTTATGTAATGCATGTATTGAGTTGTATAATTAAGAAGAAATAAAAAATATCTTGAAAATAGCGTCTTGTATATCAATATTAACAATTCTATTTAGACTTTGAGGCCGACAGATTCGATCCTCATTCCAAGGAATAATTGTATTTATTTCTTCTTTTTATTTCTTTGTTTCTTCGCTTTGAGAGACAAAACGCGGCGTCGAGTCCCGCCACTCAACACTCAATGTCTCGAAATTAGGTGTCTCACATCTGAGTGAGGAACGGAGTGTCTTACCACTTGTCTCTGCCTAACATGCTATGTCGGAAAAAGCGTGGAGCTGTTTTTTTTATTGCGAAAGTATGAGAGCGTGAAATTCTTGATTTTCCATTCCACGCTTAATATATCGAAGTAATAATTGTTGTCAAATGCCTATTGTTCATTTCTTGTTTTTATTATTAAAACTCATATATATTACCAAATAAAAAATATATTTATACACTACGATAGTACCCATCGTTCTCATTTCATTTCAATATGATAAATATACAAAAAATATTGTAAAATGTTAAGAAAAAACTTCTATTCTGTTTTCCTCTTAATTAAATGCTTGAAAAAATAAATAGAAATCCGCAAGCTTAGACCAATCTAAAGCCCTCCTAAACAATAATCATACAAGCAACAAAGATAAACAAACAATGTTAACATATCGAAACATATAACACTGACACTTAAACCAACATAACTACTAAACTCAACACGAACAAGTGTTCCATGACTCATAAAAAAATTACACAACAAATTTAAAAAGCAATTTTCATTATAAAGACGTTTCATGGCCAGTTGCATTATATGTAATATTCGCGAAGCAGTAAACGTAGGAAGAATAACATTCAATTTGTTTAACAAAACCAATGGTCGTTCATTCAATATTAGTACAAATGAGAAACGTGCCGTGAGACCGTCGCGACACAGTGGACTGTAAACGCTACTGTTATGGGTTCGATTCCCATTTAAGGGGTATAAACTATTTTTAATTCCTCGCTCTGGTAACTTTGCGGCGCTGAGTTCCTTCAATCAACATGCGCATGTGTGCATGCGTATGATATGATATTATAAGTCACCCCTGACTTCAAAATTGATCGACAACATATGCACTTAAGTGATTGAATTCAATTGAAGTCTGTATTGGAAATATTAAAGTGGAAAAAAAAAGTTCGTTTTATACTTTTAGCATTCGGTCAGTTAAGTCTGTTAAAATGTTTTATTTGAAGGGTTATGTTTTATTATATTACGTTAAATGAACAAAGAAACTATTAGATTAAATTATTAGATTAGACTAAATATTTTCTATATTTATCGTTATCTGAAAAAATAAACAAAATTAAACATAAAAGAAGTTAGTTTAAATAAAAAACACGCATCTATAATCGCTCTCAACTCTGAGCACAATGTTGAAAGCGATCTTGACATGCCCTTTTCATTCATATAATATTAAATTAGCGTCTCAAGATAGATCTCAGAGTGAGAGCGATTTATAAATACGGGCCTAAGTTACCGCATATGTTTAATTGCGCGACAAATCGTTGTTGCTAAAGCAAAGAAATACGATGGTATATATTACTTTACGATCGTATTTCTAATGGGTAAGTGTTAACACTTTATAATGTTTACACACAATCGCACACACACACACATATAAGGAAAACACACTCATGTATATGATAGGACATAATGACGTCACAATACTTTATTTCTTCTAGATTCACTTAGAGAAATGTATTTAAATGAATTTGTATGGATATATTCGCAAGTGCAGTAATTGTATGCAATTATAAGTTAGTATTTTCTTCATGTAACAAGTATTATAAATGTCGCAAAGCAATAAACAGTAAGGTAGAGTTTATGATGTAGATGTAGAGACCTTGGTGATATATTACTAAACTAGAAACATTGGACATTTCATGGCAGAGTTGGTTGCCCTGCGCCACGGCTGGCCTCAAATGCATGTTGAATATTATTTACAACCACCACCAGATGGGATTCGAACTCCTAACCATTGACCAGTACATATATTTACCGTGTATCAACTGTGCCACTATACACAAATAACACAAATATAGATACATTTTAATACTATTCTACATATTATTTGTATAAAGAAACGTTTCATTTCATACAGAGTCCACGATGTTGCTCAACGACATTGCAAGCAATTATATGTAGTGCGATAAATAGTTAGAATACTCTAGTGTTTATTCTTAATGTCTTATTAACTTAGTAAACACACAAGGACACGTTTAAATTCTAGAAGGTTCTTTCTTATTTTTTTATATATTAATAATATTATAACAATTAATCAATTAATTAATGTAATTTTTTTTTGAGGCTTAATTTCTATTACAATTAAAATAAGTTGTTCTCCACAGCTTACTCTGCGTGGACCTCTTGATGGTTGTCATTTCATTTTTTATATATATTTTTTAATATTAGTAATAAATAAGTAAATTTTCAATTAAAATAAAGAACCTGGCTATTTATTTACGATATGTCAAAGCAATAATGTGTAGTTAATACAGACTTAGGAAAATGGAAATTTTATTCTTTCGCATTATGAATTAATATTTTAGTGAATCTTTTTAACAAAAAAAAAAAGAACATTTCTTTTATTATTTATAATTATTAAATTTATTTATACTTATAAAGTCTTCTATATCTATTAAAATAATGTTTAGTAGAAGCAGTGTTTGCTTCTACATTGCTCAAGATGACAAAAGCAATATTGTGTTTAATACCTATTTAAGGTCATATAATCTTCTATATTTACAATTTAAAAAAAACATTCAAAGAACATTGAGATAAAAAAGTAGTTTATTTAGTTTTTTATTTTGTAATTTAAAAATAAAGGAATATTATTTAAAATTTAAATATATATATATATAAGAATCACAATAATGTTTTAAGCAATTTATTTATCATTAAATTATAATATCATTTACTGATAGTATGTATTTACCTATAGTATATACATCGTTCAATATATTTTATTTTCACATACGTCATAGAGATAATAATATACGCGTTTCATTGTTCTCTTGTAGTAACAATGAAATATGAAAAGTGATCAAGTGTGAAATAAATTAGATAGGGACATTATAATCGAATATTATCATATCATTTTTAACATTACGTTAATTTTTTATTTTTTATCTTAGTATATTACCCGCATCATGCAAAAGAAAAATGAAGAATCTAGAGACCAATCACTATGTTTTAAATTTTGTATTAAACAGATATTGCAGCTCAGGTATCGAAACCCTATCTATCTTTACGCTGTCTAACTAAATTATATTAAGCATATCCATAAAGGACTGGTATTAAAATTTTATTCTATGTCATATCAAGCTTTACATTTTTTCCCTCATATAGCAAGATCTCCGTTCCCCACGCTCCGAATAATTTACTTGTTGAGTGGCGGAACTCCACGTCGCGCTTCGCCTTATTACCAGAGATAGTAAATGAAAATATTAAATTTTCCCGAGTGGGTATCGAACCCAAACCGTCGTTTTTGCGATCAGAAAAATATTAAAATTAAAATATTTTATAAAATAGGTTTTTATCCCCATGTTTTTTAAGCTTTTATATCTATAGGGAGACCTAGTATCTATTAGTTAGAACAGAGAAGCCTAGTATATCCAACGAAGCGGGTTACAGCTCTTTAATAATACAAACCATAAGATTCGAACCCACAACCCAAAAAAAACCTGCAAAAAGAAAATAAAACAAAGAAACCACATACCTATGAATAGTAAGATACAGCCTCATCAGCTCAGTGAACTGAGGATCATCGAAGCCCAGCATGTTGCAGTAGTTGGCTGACCAGTCCTTGTTGTCGTCGATAGCGCCTATACCTTTGCCGTCGCGGTAGGTATTGCGGTAGATGGTGGCGGCTATGACGGGTAGTTTGGCGATCAGGTTCATGGAATCCTCGTAGACGTACTGTTGAGGATTTTTTATAGTTTTAATTGTACGTTGTGTGTATGGGTAGCGTTATTTCAATCAGTTACTATTGAGAAGCCACAGTTGTGTCAATGTAATGGTTAGATCGTCAAACCCGTAATTGTTCCACAGCAGTTGGCGGATTGTAACACATAATGTAATAATATTATGTGTTGGCGGAACTCAACACCGTGTTTTGTGAACGAACGAACAATTACGAGTTAGGTGTTATTCGATCTTTGTCAATGTCATTATTAAATCGGCAAAGCCGTCGCTATTACAGTGGTTGGGGAACCAGTCCTTCTCGACTATCATTGCTGTATAGTTGAATAACTTTTTTATATGAATCAACATTTGGTTTTACAATACAATATAACACAATATACTTTATTGAAAAAAAAAAATGTTACACAATTACTAAAAATGCTTCTAAAAGTAAAATTGAAAAGTCCTAGATACATTAATCATGTGCCTAAAGAGATGCTTAAGTCCCTTTTTTTAAATCTTTCTATAATCTCTTTATCTTTCAGTGATAAAAGGGCATATAACGTATCTAAAAGTAAAAAAATCACTGGGGAATCGAACCCACAACCAAAACGGCATACCAACCAGTCGATATCAACAATTTTCGATCGTAATAACATCACAACTGTAAGCATGTGTAAAGTTATAAATAGCTATACACGATTATTAGATACCGGTGGCCGTGAAAACTTAAACGCTAGGACGTGTCTCACAAAACAATGGGTAAACGGCAAACGCCCTTGGACTTTGTTTTTAAGTTAAATTATAATTCAGAACAATTTGTAATATTTAAAACTATAACAAAATATGTAATATATGAATTTAAAGTTATTAATTCGTCTCGAACTCCGTATTTGAGTCTATATTTAATTTTTCGGCTATTTAGAAGAATGATAGACGGAATCATAAGACACAGTCAGAACTGGTGAAAAAGACGCTTAAAACAAATACACATTTAAATGGGATTTGAACCCAAAACTGTGGGGCAAAACCAATTAGGTAAATAACAGTTCCAATATGGCGATTATTAAAATACATTTAAAAACTAATAAAGTTATGACGTAGTGACATATTATATTTACTTTAGAACATTCTCGAACATAGATACGCTTGTCACATTATTGGGCAAAGTCTAACACTTTTTATTGGTAGTCGCATCGATTATCATTTTTTTAACGCACCTTTTTAAAAACATCGATTTTATTTAAATAAATTAATGAAAAAAAGATATATTACCCGTTTTGTTACTTTTTACTTAGGTATTAATGAGATATGTCGATAAAAAGTTAATTATTAAAAAAGTAATAATAATGACTCAAGGGCTTTACTTTCCGATTACGATTTTCTTTATTCCACAAACAATAATCTTCGATTTCAAAGGAAATGTAAAGCGGCCTTTATTTTTTTATTATATAACGCGACCTTGTCACAGCTCGTTTAGAACTATAAAAAACCTATTTCCTATAAATTTTTATATTAACAAAGATTGCTTGGGAATCATACAAATTGAAATCATATTGACGCACTTCATTATAATTTATAGGAACCATCGCATATACAGGGGGACCCTATCCAACTTTAACTCTACGGCAGCTCTACATAAATTATCACTACCCTACATATAGTTCCCTATGTATATTAAAACACATACAAATAAAAAAACTCACCTCCCAATACTTAGACTTGTGCACTCCTTCAGAGTAGGCCTGGACGAACTTGCTCTCACTGTTAAGTGCTGTTACGGCTGCCGAGAACTGAGACATTGGGTGCAGTTTGCTTGGCATGTTGTTTAGCATTGTTACAACATGGGCTGGGAGCTCGGCCCTGTATTGAAGAATACATTTTAGACATTCGTTAAAAACGTAAACTAAACGTAAACGAAGGAGAACACTTTTTGAATCTATTCAATTAAAGGATTTTGTGTTAAATAAACTATGAGTTTAGCGTTTTCTTTTCTTAGAATAAAAATAAAAATGTGTATATATACATTTTTTTTATTAAAAAAAATAGTCAAATTCGTAAGAATTGTGTGGGTGTCATAAACTATTTTCCAAATGAATATTTAATCTCATACCAATTACGGTCAAGCAAAACAGTGTAAGTGTATAATAAGATAACAAAAAATTATCAATTCTAATATCAAACACCAAGAAAAAAACATGAACAACACCAACCTTTGCGCCCATTCCTTAGACAGAGCCTTCACTTGAGCCTCGGTGGGTATTTCCCCAGTAACTAGAAGCCAGAAGAGACCCTCAGGTAAAGGTTCTTCCCCTCCCTTCGCTTTGGGCAACTGTTGTTGACACTCCGGGATGGAGAGACCACGGAATCTGATCCCTTCATCGGCGTCCAACACTGAGGTTTCCCATACTAAACCTTTGATACCCCGCATACCACCGTACATCTACGGTAAAAAAAAACCTCTTTAAAATGTTAATATTACACCTTGTCCAAATAGTCTTGACAAGAGTAATTTAGGTTTATGCTATAAGAATATTGTGTCTTCCCTAGTTCAAAATGATCAAACTTTTAAGCAGCGGATAAAGGAGATGTAAGGAGGTGTAAAGAGTGTTGCTAATAAGAATTCATAGATCAAAGATTCGATTTTAGTAATATGCAATCATTACAGTTATTTTACAAAGAATATTATAAATTATTACCCAAATCAACAATTTAATATTTAAGGCTGTTTCTGAACGAGTAAATTAAATTATTCATTGACACCAACACCATTGACACCAACAGCGGGCGAAGCCGCAGGAGGGCCGCTAGTATATAATAAATGAGTTGAATGTGAAGTGAATAGTGATAGAAATTGTGTTGTATCAACATAAAACTCCATTTTCCTTGTAAATAACTATGTAATTAGGACGCTTTAAGGTCATAAGTAATTTTACGATAATTTCAATGATAGCATATTCAAATTACTGGTAATCATCTAATTTCCAGTAAATTAAAGCAGGTAAGTATTACGAGTTATATATTCCCATCAATGGCTAATTAATTTTAATGAAAAAGCTAATATCTAAATTGGAATAATTTACCTACAAAATAGTCAATAATTCAAATTAATTAAATATTATGTAATGTAGGACGTAAGATGGGATGGCGATATTCGTAAAGTGGGTGGCAACGGCTGGATGCGAAGATAGAGCTCAGTGGCGTGCCATTGGAGAGGTCTATGTCTAGAAGTGGACGACGACTGGTTGATGATGATGATGATGATGATGAAATATTGTAAAGATAAGATTTTTTTTAATGAACTTCAGAATCGGAAAGAAAATCTAAGGAACTAGTGATCCGAATCGAAGAATTATTTCTGTAACGGATATCGAAGAAGTCTATTGGCTATGTTTAAGTATTACGTTAATTATTTGAATGTAACCCACAGCACCTTAGGTTAGAGGTAAAAGTTTTACACAAACTCACCATGTCAACGGTGACTTCGCCGACTTTGTCGTTGCCATGCTTTTTCCGGAAATCCTTGATCTTCTCCTGTTCTTTGGGGATTTTCTCCTGAAGTACGCTCTTCAGGTTGGTTTGCTCCGCGCTTAAATTTCTTAATAGAATAGTTGCCGTTGGACATGCTTTCTGTAAAAAAATTTAAATAATAAAGATGAGAAAATAAATAAGATATCTAAATAAAAAGTAAATTAATATATTATATTGTAGTTAGAAACATATTATAAATATATCACAATATAATGTGATATCTTTTTCTGGGCAAAACAAGGATTTCTTAATTATAACAAATTTTTAATACTCTTTTCTCAGTATTATTACGTACATAAAAATGTATGTTAAAAATTACTAATAATTAAATATTGTCACCCGATTGGAAATGTTAGATTCCCTATTCGGAGAGAAAGTTAATCAGTATGACTGGTAGGGTTTCCCCGCAGTACCACTAGCACTATCAAAGAAAAGGGCAACGCGTATATAAATAATGATATTTACCATGAAATTTTGATACCATGTGTATACCAAGCAATCAGCAAAGAAAATATATATTTCTAACAGTGTCGACCTGATAATAGTATGAGTAAGTTTGTAATTTTTTTTACACTTTTGAATACTATAAAAATATAGAAAAGGAAAGTACGAAAAACGGCACAAACGTCAGCTTAGAGTGTAAATTAAGCATATTTACACTCTAAGCTGCCGATGTGTGTTACTCGTGTATACTATACTATATGATATCTGATACCTAGTAGACGTTTTCGAACACCAAATTTATATAAACAACCTACAGCACACTGTAAATGACATTTTCATTAACGTTTCAGATTCTCAATTCTTATTATTCTTGTATAGATGGATATAAACCACCAATGTTTTACTTTTCATCTCATAAACTACTGTACTGTACTACAAATAGGATCATCCTCCTTAAAAAATATTATTAGATCTAATATTTATTTTTGTCCAAATAAATTATATCAATAATTTTATTTTTGAAAGAAGGATGTAGAGACCTCGGCGTGTGGCGCTCCGTTCTCTCCGACTACTCCGCTAGGGATAAAGCGTGAAGTTAACTATATATTTTTTTCATAATAATATGCACAGATAAATATAATGTAAAGATACGCTCATAGATACTTTCATCAACAAATAAAAGGAAGACAAATTAAAAGGCAACGTCAATTCAATGGAACAATCGCCGGTTAACGGTTAATCAATACTGATCTTGGGTCAGGATGGGCCAGAGTTTAATGCTATTGACATTGTTAGTGAGCACACCGATGTAAAACTTTGATTACTCTGTTAGAGAAATATCGATTAAAATCTACAAAATCTATTTTTTCTCTCTAAATTATAACAAAATTTATATATTTATTTTAATTACAGTTCTGATACGACCCTTATATAAGACCCTTCCTTATAAGCACCCAGACCAGATGGCTCAAATATCCTCTCACAGAAAGATGTACCTTTGGTTGGCACCACTTTCAAGTTAGTAGGCACGCATAGTCTTAACGACATATTAGATTGTTAATCCTCAAAATTTCAGCTTTGCTAAAATGACGTAGGTCTGAAGACCCTGGGAACTCAGTCTATAAGACAAGGATACTTGAAATATAACGATTGTCTATCATCTAATATTATAAATGTGAATGTAAGTTTGTTTGTTATGCTTTCACGAAAAAATTACTCAATCGATAACTTCGTACACATAGACTACTTTTTATTTTAAAAAATATCTTTTATATTAAATTTTCCCTATAAATATCCTTATTTCACTTCCTCGAGTGGGGATCGAACCCACAACCGTCGCATTACAGTCACACCCTTGTGCCTTTGCGCAACAGTCTACGTATAGTGTGTTGTGTTTTTTATTTAGTATTAAAATGTTAAAGTAGTAAAGTTGATCGTGAAATTTTATTACATTTACGTGAATATACTTTGTAACGTATCTACTTGTGTATGAATATTTCATTAACTTTTTGAGGATAAAGACTAAAATTAAAATAAGTGATATAACAACTTATTTTTATTTTGTCGTCTTAATACATAAATCTCAAGAACGTTTATTTGGAGATCTAATATAATATTGTAGAGTTTTTTACTTCAAGCAACACTTACAACATTACTTTTCAACCAATCTCCGAGACATTTGCGTGGCGAGCGAAGAAATAAAAATGATTCCTTTTTTTATGTGGGAATCGAACCCACAAACGTCATTACAGACGCTGTGGCACACTATAGATTTAAGTTATCATATATATATTTTTTCAATGGACTACATATGAATTATTTTTTTATTTCTTACAAACAAACGGAACAAACATGTGGTAATTCGATAAACCGGTTGATTAATCATCTTTAAATCCACGTTCGAATCAAAGACAAAGTGTTCGTTCAAGGCTACAAGTATTTAGTTATCAAATATATATGATAAGGTTGATAGAATTGCTTTACTGCTCACGTGATGGTTGTGGGTTCAATTTCAACAGGCTCAATGCTCATGCATTTTCTGGGTGAAAAGTGTTTGAAGTGTTGTTTTGGTTTCGAAATAGGTTAGGAAGTATAAGCGAGCACCATAAGAGGATTTCTCGAATTTGACATGGGAACGGGTAAAAACGTAATTTTTCAAAGTCCACCCAAACAAAATTTCAGGCAACGACTAGCAACATATATTGCGAAATAAACTGCTTTGATCAAAATGCCATATAACAAACATGAAGTGGGACAGGTGTGTAACATGACGTTAATGCTAAGACCTCAACGGTATACTCAGGGAAACGTGCTTCATCATGTGTATGGATTTAAAAGTGGGTAAATACTTAAAAGAATTATTGATATATTAAAATTGCCACAGACGTAACTAATTATCATTATATGGTTTAATCTGATTTCACACAGGACGTAAAGTCTCGAGTAACTAACTTGCGATTTTTATAATTTTTTAAAGAGAATTCCTAAATAAATACATATTCATATAAAAATTATGTAACTACAAAAGAATACCTATTCAGGTCGGTCTAAAGAGGTCATAGCGCAGCCGCTATAGACGGAAAACAGGTAGTAGGCAAACGAATCGTATGCAAATACCCAAATGGTTTTCCTCGAGGAAACTACAATCGTAAAAAAAACCCTTCAGCAAGGCCAGAAGTACGGAAATTCACTAAAATTGTTTGGCTCGCGACGTTGTTCACCTTAGCCAGTACCTTGGAAGATTTGAAGTCGTTGTTTATGTATGAATTGTTTTATTCTAATAATTTAATAATCAAATCTGTATTGCTGTTCTAACGTGCTAATCTCAGGAACTAATGGTCCATTATTAGAGGAAGACATTACGTCACTTTGGTCGTTTTGATTTAGCCCAATTCACCAGCAACCGGAATTAATCAGGCACTTTAATTGTATCTTGTGTCATACTAATACAGCAGACAACTCTTATTTTTTTTTCATTAGACATCCGGAGCAAAGACGTACCCAAAAAGCTTATAATATACATATGTGCATACATAACACGATTATATTTGCATGTGTACATGCGTAAAAACAATGACGTCATAGAAAATTGGACGCCAAAATACGTGCAACGACATTGAAACTAGAATAACCTTCGCATCATTGCGTAACTGAGTTCGGTTAATCGCGAAAAACTGCGCGATGCTTAACGCCCGTGCCCGCTTATCTAAGAACCGCGTAGCCTAATAAAAACAATTGAAAAAAAATATGGATTGTTGTTAATTTACTTGGTGTTGCCATAAAATGTAGATTTTGAAATTTTGCTACGCTATTTATTGGGTTTTTAGTAATTACGTAGTATTTTTATAATAGAACAAATATATTATGTTTTTTTTTATATCAAAATTTTGATTAATAGAAATTCGTTGAGATCGTTGGAAAAAAAACCCAATATTTGGCAAGTACATTTTGAAGATAAGACAATAAATCTTTCAGCCTGGTACGATCTAGAACATCCAAGTGATAAGATAGAAGAATCTGATAATAAATTGTAGGTGAATTCAATGTCACGATGTCACGTGAAAAAATCTGTTAAGATGCTGTAAACGAGACTGAAATTGAAATAATAAATATTCTTACAAATACAATACATGTATGAGTTTAAAAGATTTTCGTAACTATAGAGCCATAGGAATATAGTCGTTTTAAATACATACGAAGAACATCCGTTAAGAATTGGTGCCAGTTAGAATATATCTTAAAAGGTTTCATAGGCATTAGGCTCGGCCTTAAGAAGCCGTAGCTATAAACGACCCTGAACAAACAAGTTCACTTTAGATTCTCAAAGATAAATTATGATTTTCTCTCACCTATGTATATATCCATATGGTTCAAATATCAACTTCTATCTTTCGTACTATTGGTATTTACTTACGAATTTGTTTTCTTCAGAAAAACCTTAAATATTTAAAGATAACGTCAACAATTGGAAATTTTCCACAGTATTTAAATTGAATTGTTTAATTTGACCTTCGTTTACTCCGTGAAAAAGGTATACTTATTCAAATTATGCGTTAAATATATTTTAATGTCTACAATTCCATAGCAGACACTGTATAGATGTATTAGAATATTATTATTTATGATAGATGCAAATATCGTAGATACATCACATTTTGGCGCGCATTTATAACCTACGACCCCGGTTATCTTAGAGGTTGCGGACATAGTCAAAGTCAGAATAAAAAAAATACTTTATACTATAAAAAATACTAATATTCGAATTATTCTATGGTTATAGTATTAAAACTAAGAAGAAGTTGAGAAATAAACTTTTATGGTTTCATCTTTTGTTTTGCGTATAGGCGGGAGTTTAACACTTTAAAAAAAAATCAGTTTCTTGATATTCAAAAGCATGCCTTCGAATTGGGGATATTTGAACAAAATACCGTTACGACATACAGGAGAATTTATTAACAATGCGCCGGCACATTTTACTTTTAATATGAGCAAGTTAAAGAAAAAGTTTTAACAATGAGTTTTTGTTGCGAAATGAAAAAAGCAAAGCTCAAAAAGTTTTACTTAAAAAATATTTTTTAATATTTGTATTTTTAACTTAGCGTACAATTATAGATAAATACATTTATTACTTCATATGTATTTGACATTAAATTGAAGTTATTTGCTATTTAAGCTTCAAGTAAAAAATAAATCGCTTCTTGAATAAGTTTTATAGATCTTATTATGTAACAATATTTTCAGTCTATACCTAAATGTATTAAATACAGTCGACAGGTGTAAAAGAAATTACAACTGATCCAGTAGTACTAGAAGATTAAGCATTATCTAGATTTATTGTAAGGATTAAGATATTTAACAGTTTAATTAATAAAACTTATAATCTTAGTACATATAAAAATCTTTAATTTTTATTAATAGATAGGTATTTATTTCATAAATATAATATTAGTGTGCAAAATCTGTATGAGTCAACTTTAAAGTGATACGCGCGGACCCTTTAATAGCCCGTCGTGAATTTATATAACACATTATAAAATATCGGCATATGCGCAATTTTAAAAGGAACATGACATCCAAAATATTCCTATATTTGTGCCCTTAATCCCAAAATAGTTTCATTCACATTACATAACTTCGAAATCAAAATGTGGTAAGGTTATGTATAAATTTTATATAGAGCATTGTACGACTGGTTTTATTTTTTTTAAATTATTATATATTTATAAAAAATAAAATGTTACCTGTATATCGATAAATTTTGTAGAGGTGATCCTGAATAGAGCCATTTTTAAACCCACCGAGCGCTAACCAACACACAATTAGAGTACACCTCGCTATCGATCGTATTCGCGAGTGGAAACTGGAAGTTTAATTTTTAAAATGTTGGCCAGCTTGTACGGTGGCAAGGTGAAACGTTTCGTTACGCATCAAATGGCACTAAAAATGTAGTCACACCTAATGCACTAGATGGCACTGCCATTAATTACTCTATTAAAAATAAATAAAATATTAATAAATTAGATTTTAACTGGTAATTCTTAAATTAATAATATTTATGTTACACGAAAAATATTTTTTTAATTTAATCTTGAAATTCGTTTTCTAAGAATAAATCAAAATACATTGCTTGTAAGCTTATGAATTTTTTTATTGTCTGTTAATTGATTTGGTTACAGTATTTTTAAATGTTTTAAAAAATTAATACAAAACAGTGTCACTTGTACTAGCACTGTAGTACTAAAATGATATATTTTTCGGTTTATATCTTTTTTTTATCAACTTGAAATTTATGTATTAAGAATACAGTAGTAACTTATCACTAAAAATCAATTTAACTACTTTATATAAGCAAAATTACGCATTTTTATACTATTGTCACTTATTCACGCTTTATATCATGTCATAGTTGTTATATATTGAAAGGTATTATAAGAAAATTTTATTTAACGTATGGTAAAACATGGATAATATTTAATTATAACACTTAACTGTGTAAAAAACTTCAAAATTAATTTGTAATTTGTGCATCTTAAAATTAATTTAATTAATCTATAAATGGGGATGCGGCTGCGAAACACAGCTGCGGTGACATTTGACATGTCATTGTTGACGTACAGAATATTTAAAAGACGTTATTGTCAATTGTCATTGTTAAGTTATTGTTTAAATTGTTTTGTTGCTACCAAAATCATTACATGCGATGGTATCCTTCTAGATAATAGTTGTTTCTTAGACTTACCAAATATTACTTTAAATAAATAGAAATATTCTGTGTACATTTCAAAATGATTCGATTATTATCTAGTATTTTGTTTTCTTTAATAATATTAGTGGACTGCGGTAAACATTTTCGATTAGGTCGTAGTAAAGGGGGCAATTTAGGAGAGCCTGTAGATGTTAAAGACGAAAATTTACCACCAGGTCAATGGTTTACCCAGAAGTTGGACCATTATAGACCTACTGATAGGAGAACTTGGCAACAAGTAAGATTATTATTTCTACTCTTTTATTATATTTTTAAATTCATACCAATAAATTTTGAGTATTATAAATTAATATATTTAAAAAAAATTATTAGACATATTTAAATATACTTTTATAAAAAATAAATAAGATTTTACTATTTTAGCGCTACTTTGTTAATGAAAGCTTTTACAATTTTAATAATCCTGGTCCTGTTTTCCTAATGATTGGTGGAGAGGGCACAGCAAGTCCAAAATGGATGGTCAAAGGTACTTGGATTGAATATGCAAAAGAATTTAATGCATTGTGTATCCAATTAGAACACCGTTACTATGGGGAAAGTCATCCTACTAAGTAAGTTTCCTTTTTATAAAAAAACATAGAGCACAATTATTATTTTTTATTATGAAGAATTGTAAGTAGGCCAAATGTGATATAATTCCACAAGTGTCTAACTGTAAATACTACAGATTGAGGGTTCAACCCAAATAAAAGAAATATTAAAAATTTACATTTCCTCACTCTCAAAAAAAAGATCATCAATAAAATACATTTTTTAAGTTAATAATATAAATAAATACATATATTCAATAGGTATATTAGATTTTTACACTACTTTTTACACAAAAAAGTGACTAATTTAATGATATTTATATATTTGATAAGAATCTGTTGTTGTTAGTGTTAGTGCCATTTTAGTAAAAATTTTTTTAGCTTAATTTCTTTTGACTGGCACTAACTCCTAAACTAATACATCCTCTTTTTTGAAGTTTGTAAAAAAATTATAACAATTGCCCTTTAGTGACTTTAGATAAACTACTCTGTCAATATGTATTGTTTATCATGCTGGGTTAAATCTGTGTTATAAAGGTCACTTTCTGTTGTGATATATAAATGAACTAATAAAATACAAATTAATATAAACAATAATAGAACTTAAAGACATAACTCTCAGTTGTATATTAATAAAATATACAACTGCTCTCAGTAGATAGATATATGCTTGTGCAGTGGTTGCTAGTTAAATTCCTACCTATTTAAACTATTTTTCCAGTTTGGCAAAAAAAAAACTGGAAGAGAAAATTAACAACAGAGAGTTATGATATTAAATCTTCTTTGCCTTTTTAGATTGTGTTTGAGATATCAGCAAAAGCAGAAGCATCCATCTTCAACAAATTTACAGTAGCAGATTTTTTTTATTAAAATGCTCAGTTTTTCTATGTTTTAAAATGATAAATAACTCTATATTATTAAATGTATCATAAAAAATGATACTAGACTAGTGCACTTCCCATAAAATAATAATTCATTTTGGATAATGCTGTTTTTGCCACCAATACCAGGATGTTGTTGGTTTTGCTTTAAATCAGATAGGATATTGCTGTTTTTGCAATGCCTATATTTTACGTAATGATTGTGTAAATCTTCTTGATACTTATACAATATTTAAGAATACTATTTAAATAAAACAAAATTACATGAAATAAGAATTTAATTCATCAAATAAAATTATTCATCAAAGTAAATCCTGGAAATCTTGTTATTTAATTATATTGATGTCTGTTCATGTGCTTGTCTGTAAGTGTGCGAAAAACAATACACAGTAATTCATATTTATAATTACAGAGATACAAGTACAAAGAATTTACAATATCTATCTTCAAATCAAGCTCTTGCCGATTTAGCTTATTTCATAAATGCAATGAATGATAAATACAAGTTTAATAGAGAAGTTAAATGGGTGGCTTTTGGAGGTTCGTACCCAGGCTCTTTGGCCGCATGGCTGAGACTCAAATATCCACATTTGGTTCATGCCGCAGTATCTTCTAGTGGTCCATTGGTTGCCAAAGTAAATTTTATGGGTATGATATCTTATATTTCTTTTTTTTAAGTAATATAGGTAATAGACATACCTAGTTAATAAAAAAGAGTGTGTACCATTTGACTCATTTTGTACATAAAGATTTTTTTTTTTCAATATGTTTTGTATGTAATCTGTATTTATAAAATATCACAAGTAAGCTAAAAAAACTACAAATTATTTTCCATCTAAATAACTTATTTTCAAAACTTAATTTAAAATATGTATATTTAAGCAAATATAAAATCTTTTGCCTTGATTGTTGCTAAATACAATTGTTTAAAATATGGTTACAAATGAATTAAAACAATGGAAAACTGTAGAATATATGTATATATTTGAAGTAAGATAAGATAAGATTTATTTATTTTTTATAGTATGGTATGCATGGCTGTTCATGTTAATGACCAATTCCAAAGTTTATTAACAAATCCTTAAAAATATATTATTATGATGAATAATTTTAATTTATTTATTTTTAATTGTCTATTTTGTTTCTTTATTATAGGCATAAACACTCAAAATGTATAATTTAAATGCTTCTCAAGTTGTGTTAACAATCACTTGAAAAATCAGCTGAAAAATTTCAGCTTTATAATATTAGTATAGATTTTGAAATAATCTTATAATTTTCTTTTTGTAGAATATTTTCAAGTAGTAGTGAATGCGTTAGAAGAAAAAACAGGTGACACAAGATGTGTAGATGAAGTGAAAATGGCACACCGACAGATCGAGGAGAAAATGAAAACTGATCCGAAAACTATCGAAAAGGAATTTAAGTAAGTTTTTTAAAAAACTACGAAATATACAATTATTTTATACAGTCAATCTGAAATTGTTTTTATTATGAAACAGTACAATCTGAGAGGTAGGGGGAGACCTCGGTTGACCTTCGAAAACACAGTATTAAAGATACTGGAGGAAGGTCGCGGAAAAAGCATGAGGATCCCCCGAAGGTCATGTATGCTTCATACCATCAACCTCTTCAGATTGATGGCAGTGGACGAAAAGGCGAAAGACGAAAGAGGTATGTAGAGACCGTAGCGTTTGGCGCTCCGTTCTCTCTGACTACCCCGTTAGGGATAAAGCGTGAAGCTATGTATGTATGCATGTATGTAAATAATACATTTTCAATGAATCAATCACCAATGAGTTACAATTTGATTATATTACGTTGGTTTTTATTTCTCAATATATTTATTTAAAACTAGTGTAGAGTCAGTTTGTTCTCTTCAACAATACATATAACACATCCATATAAATTATACTTGATTCATTCCTTGTTTTGTCAATGAACATGCGATTCTTGTGCTCATAAATGTTGCTTGCATATATTTTGTATTTTTACAAAAATATATTTGAATTTGGTTATAAGTTTTTTATTTATTAACTGGTTAAAATAAAAATAACATCGATTTATTAAACGAACCTTACTAAAATTGAACCGTGAAAACTTGAACGAAGACACAGAGAAACATAAAAATAGTAAATATAATTGTTTTGGGTCGTATTACATTAATAAATGCCCCGATTCGATTCCCACTGGAGGAAATGAAATATTTAATACAATTGACACGGAATATCTTAACACTAGGGACTAAGGTTTCCTCTGCCTTGTTTGCTATTTGCGGGACATTGATAGAATAAAGCTAAAAATAAAAAAGTTTTTCTCATATATCTGCAACTATTGATTTTGACCGGTATAGTTTTATTACGTAGATATTTATTAAATAAAGCATATATTTTTTCCAGGGTTTGCAAACCTTTTTCCAAAGCAACTGAGAATGATATTAAAAACTTTTATAACTCAATAGCGGATGATTTTGCGGATTTGGTTCAATACAATGAGGATAATAGAATGAGTGCCGATCCCAAGTATAAAAATATCACTATTAATACGGTAAGTAGGTACTATATATTTTTTTGTATTATTTTATATGTAGTCATGTTTTTTGGAAATGTTGATTGTTAAATATGACATTTTAAATCTACTGAACGGTAAATCGTATGTATAAGTTATATTTTATTATAAAATTCTTCTGCGATAATGTTGAGAGGAGAGGGAGCGGGTAAGCGCGCGTAGAGTTCCGGCACTCAACACGCAATGCCTCAGGAATACGATGGAAAGTAAACTCTTAGTAGGGAACGCAGTGTCGTAAAACTGCCTACCCTGCTACGTGCGGGATTCAGCGTAAAGCTATAGAAGAAAAAAATAATAGTTAAATAGAGTCAAAAAAAGTTATGAAACCAACAATATACATATATAACTATACCTAAATGATAATAAATGACTATCCAATGAGTCAAGTCTGTTTTACAATAAACTTCTTTGTGTTATTATGATTTCAATGGATTTTATTTAATCAGGTGAAAGTTGATAATGTTAATGGCCGGTTATAATGAAGTTGATAAGAGTCTGGTATTTATAAGTTTGGTATGTATATGTATGAGAAATGTGTTTACATATGTTACAATTCGATAAAAAAATCAGCAACTTAAATATGAATCATACAGCTATGTACCAATATTAACAATAAGCATTCTAACCCACACTTACCGTCAATTACATGCATTCAATTTTTTTCTTTATATAAAAAAATATATATTTCATTAGGTATGTGAAATACTAACAAGAACGAACACTCCGGCGTATAGAAAATTAGCGGAATTCAATTCTATCGTATTGGAGAAATCTAACCAATCGTGCTTAGATTATAGCTACGACAATATGATAAGAGATTTAAGAAACGACACGTGGGGATCGGATGGAGGTATGTGGGTTGTTTTACAAATGGAAATTGTTTTTGAATTAGAATTGGAATTTAGCAGGCAAAAACGGATTTAACAATTTTACACTGCAAGCTAACAAGTTGTAGATTGCGACTCAAGGAAATGAAACATTTTATATTTTTATTTCCTCGCCCTGGTGGATCCAAAGTGCGTTCAGTTGCGCCACAATTTGCGTAATACTCTTTGATGATTGTTAAGTCAAAATTCTCTCTGAGTAACTTGTAAAATTTTGTAAGTATTTTAAAAGTATAAAGGGAATCTTTAAATAGAGGGAACTGTAAAATTGCCTTTAAAATAAATATTGCGCTTAACTCCTCGCTACCAACGGTTTTATATTTGTGTAAAGGTTGGCTATTCAAGATATATTCCTTCTTGATACCTTCTTGGATTAACTGTTAGTGATGACCGTTATCAAAAGACCCATCAAACTTAACTGAGTAGAGACTTAATTATTTATTATTTATACATTTAATGACACTGAACTTGTCTCTAATCTTAGCCAAAATCTTAGCATACGTAGTGTTAAGATACTCCTGTAATCCTATCCTCATCTACAGCCCATTTTAGAGGCATTGGATTTGGAACCTAACTCCGTTGTTTATCTAACTGGAACAACAATAATAAAATATAAATAATCCTTCACGTCATAATAGAAATAATAATTGCTGTTAGATTTTTCCTTTACATCATAGCGATGTCGGAAATGTCGGAAATCGAATGTCGGAAATCGGAAATAAATAGATTTTTGGAAATGAATTCTTTTTTTAATTATGTTATTTACAAATTTGAAATACATTATTATTCCAGGTCGTCAATGGATGTACCAAACGTGTACGGAATTTGGTTTCTATCAAACATCCTCTGGTGCTGTGGAAGTCTTCGGCAACCACTTTCCTCTGGATTTCTTCGTCCAGCAATGCCAAGACGTCTTTGGGCCCAAGTAAGATTTTTATTTCTATTAATAATAATGAATATGTTTAACAAGACAGATAACTTTTTAGCTAACACCCATGAGATTATTATGGGTGGGTTCGCTATGCACTCGGAGGAGTACATTTTTCTTATTTCCCCATTCTGGTAGAAAGCGCGGACTAGCTTAAGCTTCATTCCTTTTAGAACTTTACGTTTATGCCTTGTTGACATATAGTAAGATATAGCGAATATCATCAGATGCAAATGCACCAATAAAATTGCAGCAATATCTGCATACCAGTAACTAGCATGCGCTCAGAACCCGATCCAGTTTAGGGTGCGCTGCGCTTGTCGCATTATTAATCATCTCGAATGCAACCAATCTCTTTGAAAGCATAATGAAACCAATCAAAGTGCAGTTATTTGCTGCAGTCTATGGCATGCGCATTGGGCCTCCCCTTATATATATATGAAATAAGATCTATTTTATGCCAGTATGATCATTTATCTGCATACGAGTAATTCGCATGCGCTTTAATTATTGCTTTGTGTTAAAGTGCAGTAAGTAGAATGACCTGTTCAAGTTTTGACGGTTAAGTTTTTATTCAATACTAAAGGACATGCGCACTATATTTAAAATTCAATCTTAGAATATTGAGTCATTATTTTAAGTGATTTCTCATAGGCATGTCGTATTCTTCTGACTATAGCAACCTGGCGGCAGTATGTCAACCGTACGACGTCCGCGTTCCTCCGAAGGTGCCGCGTTCCCGCCGTGTCTATTCATTCTTTAATTGGTTTACAATATCTTTAGATTATTTTGCCGATCCGTCGGGAAAAGTTGTTTTTTCATTAGTGTAGATTATATTCTTTTCAAATGTTTTTTAAATTTAGTCTTGTCCTTTGTTCTATTTTACGTACTTCACTCATTTGGAAAGTGAATGTTGCGAAGATTGAAAAGGATAAGGTAATTATTATTTTGTAATATAATAACATTATGAGTTTATTTGTGAGGCCGTCGTGGCGCAGCGGCACAAGCGTTTGACTGTAACGCGACGGTTGAGGGTTATCAGGTTATTCTTGGTAACTAAGGAATATATAATTATGAAGAAGAGCACCTGCTTAGAAATATTCAGCATAAAATTTAGGCAAAAAGTCACAATTATAGGTAACCATCACTGGAACTCTTTGGTTCATTCAATTGATGAAATTGAGTCAAACAAGCAAGGAAAAATGGCTCACTACTACAGTAGTACAGTAGTATACTATACAGTAGTGAGCCATCATCACACCTTCACACCATCATCATCAATACGGTATTCTCGGCATACAACTTAGCTCAATCCTTGGTTCTTCAATTCCAAACTGCCAGCCACTTTATTTATGTCATTGCTCAACCGAAATTAAGAGTATATACGCTTGCTGTCCTACACGCTTACTCCATTAAAAATATCAAATTATTCTTCTTTTATTTGCTAAATGGCTTAAAATTGCTAGACATACATATATGAGTACCGGCCACCTGTGGGTTATCCTTGAACTGTCAATTGATAAATACATACTTTACTTTCTTATGTTTTTATTAAAACATGTGTAAAAAAAGTGTTATGAAGTACGAACCAACTGATTACGTACAAAATTTTGCAGTACAGCTTGCTGTCCCCGTACGAAACCTATTATCAAGGCCCAAGACAAAATTTTAAGAAATATAAGATATATAATTATATATATTACGAAATTAATAGCTAGAAAAACAGTGATACATAGAGTTTAAGTTCGATATTGACTTTTGTTTACTTTAGTTAAAAACTGTGTTGTAATTATTAACGACTGAAATTTTACAAAACAATTCCAAAAATAAATTTAAAACAAATTATGCGAAATATAATACTTTTTGCTTAGCCATGCGAATATAACAATGTATGTAGAGATGTAC
The DNA here is from genome assembly GCA_018249835.1 of Heliconius besckei. NCBI lineage: Eukaryota > Metazoa > Arthropoda > Insecta > Lepidoptera > Nymphalidae > Heliconius > Heliconius besckei. The sequence continues at coordinate 2,612 of DWNA01000149.1, read as the reverse complement.
GAGAAACCTCTTTGAAATGCCTTATATGACTGAATTGTACGACGTTACTGTTGTTGTTGTTGTCGTTTACTAACATTGGCCGTCTGTTACAAATAGTGCTATTAATTCCTAAATAATTTCCTAGTTACTAGGTTCATTTTTGGACTAAAGAAGTTTGATCATATCAGTCAGCATCGCGTTAGGCTTCAGTGGCTTTCTGTGAAAGACCGACGGAATCTCCACACTGTCACGCTCCTCTACTCTATACTTTTCCATCCTGATCCTCCTATTTACCTTAAGGAACGCTTTTCCTTCCTAGGCTCCAATTCCCGTCTTCCGCTCACCCTCCGCTCGAAAAGTGACAATGTTCTAGAAACACCATTGTGCCGTACCTGTTACAGTAAATCGTTTACTGTTGAAGCAGTAAAATTGTGGAATGCGTTACCACGAAATATTAGGCAATTTACCTCTATAAACATTTTAAAAAAAAGAGTCAAAAATTATTATCTTGGCATGGAGAGTAGTAATTAATGTGTGCTAATTTATTTTCCCTTTATTTATTTATTTGCTATATATCTTACGCATATAATCAGTGTATGTATAGGAATTTGTGTATGTTTCTGTGTATATGTATGTATGTATATATATTATATTATTTATTTCTTTGTTTTCTTATTTATTTATTTAGTTATTTGTCGCGTCACTTTGCACCGCATTATGCCCGCTCTTTTAATTATATCCTTCCGGAATTTGGTTGCCTGGAAGAGATCACTTGTAAGTGATGCCGCCTTTGTGCATCTTGTTTTAAGTATTTATTGTATTGTATCTTTTTAAGTGTGCAATAAAGATTTTTATCTATCTATCTAATTTCCTAATTTTGATTAAAAAGGCTACTGCGAATTCTACAAACGAAACCTAAATATAAAACAATTCAAACATAAACCAGTTTGTCGATGTGTCCACTTACAGAACACACTAAAAGTGGAAGACGTTTGGAGCATTGTCAATTTAGGACAATCAAAGCTTGTAGGGTATATGGTATTCCGAGCAGGAATAATAGAGAGTATATTGCGTCGAGTGCCATACTGTCGTCCTTTAGCTGGGGGCGAGAGGAAATCGCTAAATATATCCAAATATTTAGGCAGATAAATATTAGATTTCGTTGCTAATAAAGACAAAGATTCAACATGTGTCTTCAGCTGAAAAACTAATAGTTAACATACTTTTTCTACACAAATACAAAAAAAAACTGACAATTATTGGCTTAATACATTTATTTGATGAAATAAAGATAATTACAACAAGGAATAACGATAAATACCATTCCCGCAGTGAAAAAAATAGATACTTGGGTTTCATTTTAACAGCAACATTATAACGTAAAAAGTGACATCTGAGATTACATTATACATAATAATAAAGATTTTTTAAATCGACATCTAAATCTTTTACATCTCATCTTTTCTTTTAATATTTTTACTGAAAAAAAAAGCAAATATATATTGTAACATATATATATATATATATATATATATATATATATATATATATATATATATATAACTAGCATCTTCAAATTTAAAGAAGTATAATAATATATGATAAGCAATTACTATTTTATCTAATTAATTAGACAAATATGTAAAGGGTAAGGCCCCTAGTACCTAGCACCGTTCTCGTGAGTACGTAATATAACTAATCGCGCAGGTTTTGTCTGCTTGCCCCCACCTCTTTTGTAATTAATATTGATTGCATTTTTGCAATGGGCATGTTGCACATGCGCGCTCGCAGTCTACACCGCCCCAGTAGACCGTGATAAACCGCTGAATCCAGTCGTGTTTTCTGTTTTTTTTTTTGGCAAATTTCAAAAGTGTTCGTGACCGTTGATAATCTAGTGCTCTACACAAATATTTCTTCTACGCCACTTCAGGTAACTAACGTCAAATTCAAAGAAGTATATTTAATAACTAAAATTTAAGGAAGTATAAATAATCTCTAATAACTATTTTATCTCATATATTTTGACAAAACTGTAAAGAGTGAAACCACCGCCCTTGTAAGGACATAATATGACTATCTAGTCATGTTTTTTCTGTTTCTTTTGTCAATTTTTAAATGTACTTATAACTGTTGTGAATCTAGTGCTCTACACTAATATTTCTTTTTACCTACTTTAAGTAATTAAAGAATAATAATTATCGTAAGTGATTATTGCGGCGGTGGCTTTACACTTTTCATAGAATTTATTATTTTATAAAAAGTGTAAAGCCACCGCCCTTGTAAGGATGTAATGTAACTACGCGCGCAGGTTCGGACTGCATTGCCCACCCCTTTTGTCATTAATATTGATTGCATATTTGCAATGAGCATGTTGCACATGCGCCCTGAGTAGATCGTGATAAACCGCAAATTGACCCGTGTTTTGTGTAAGTTTTGACAATTTTTAAAAATATTCGTGAATGTTGGGAATCATGTGCCCTACACAAATATTTTTTTTATATCACTTCAGGTAACTAGCATCCTCTAATTTGATGCATTACAACAATTTGATTTGCCCCTAACGCCTTTTTATGGACATAATTTAAGTGCGCGCGTAGATTTTGCCTACTGCGACCACCCCCCCCCCCCCCCCC
>DWNA01000148.1:0-36559 GCA_018249835.1 Heliconius besckei | reverse complement strand
GTAATGTAATGTTATATAGCCTATAGCACTTCTGAAGAATGCAGCTTTCATACAAAACAAAAACAAAGTAAATCGGACCAGTAGATCCAGAGATCTTAGCGTTCAAACAAACAAACAAACTCTTCCGATTTATTATATTAGTATAGATTAAATTTTAAATTAATTATGATTACTTACAAAAGTCCTTTAAAAACGAGTTTTAATAAAATAATAAATCTTTAAGTATTAAAATATTAAAAAAGAATAAAAATATGCTTAGGTGCGTACAATGGAACTCGAACATGTCATTAAGTAGAGATTAATTGCTAGAATATTATTTTAACTAATATAATGACTCTTCCGAGTGAATTGATTTTAACTTTAAGCTCATAGATTGTAATACCTCAATGTATGTCATCGTATGATGTGTACTAGAAGCATGTATGAACTTCTCTATTCTAAGTAATTCTAAATAATTATCTTCCACGATATATCCGACATTCAGAATCAATTAGTATATTATCGTATCGTCAATCAATATTATTACTTATGCACTACCGAGATATCCTGTTCTATCGTAAGTTTATTTCAGTTAAGGTTACCTGTAAGAAATCACTAATAGTGATAAGGTCGCCTTTGCATGTTTTCACTAACTAGTTCTAAAAGTTTGGCAAAATTTGTGTATTTCGTCAAGTTGTAGTCACTTATAGCTTTGTTCTGTAATATTAATTCTAAAGTACTATTTATCCTATTCTTACGTACTATCTGTCTAACTTGTTTATAAAGCTCTCGTTTCGCTTGGACTGTGGTAGCCACCACAGGAGATGGATGGAATGTGTCATTATAGAGAGCGGTCTTATGACTTTGTGATCCCGCTTCGTGATGATTAATGAGTGCTGTTATTTTATTTAAAGTTCCGTTTATTAAACACAGATTAGAAAATTCGCTACCAGGGTTACTATTAATGAACCTAGTAAGAACGTTAGGGTTTCCATAAAATTTTGGGACTGAGCGGAGAGCCTTAAAAGTTTCATCCGGGTTACACTGCGTCATTATTATCTCTTTTGATTCTAAATTATTTCATTCCAAATTATCTAATCCTTTGATATCTCTATTATTATCTGCTAATTGTCTGCGGGCCTTGCGCGGTTCAGGCTCCCGCGACCTAGAGGCTCTAGGATGGTAAATCTTGAAGTTTAAGATTCAAAGGAGGAACACGAGAATAATCCAAGTGTACATTTCTAGCATTACATATATAGCATTTAAGGTTTTTCTCCGTGAATCATTTTTCGGATTCTTCCTCTGGTCTGCAGCTGGTCCGTAAATTTAGGATATCCGGAACGTTGCTTGATAGCCAACCCGGGTGACTCGCGACGGTCGCTATCGGTGTGAGACGTGGTCTTGAAGTCTCCCGCGGATGTCCTACCGACTTCGCCAATTACGTTTGCGACAGACAGAGGATTGAAAAAAAAACCGCAATGATTTTAAAATTAACTTTAATTATAATCAAAATTAGTACAAATTGATCCGTGAATGATAATTTCACTTCGATGTGGGAATATGGAATGGTCATTGTTACAAGAAAAAATAATTATTAAATTTATTTTATTATTTATTAATGATAAGTTCAACAAATGCAGACCAGACAAACCTTACAGACCACAAGGTAATGGAGCAGCAGAAAACGCGATTATAACAATTTAAAAAGTTATAAAGAAGGCGGTTCATGAAGGTAAGAAGGTAAGGTATATATCGAAAGCGTTATCAACTTCCCCACCCGTCCACTTTACCAATACCGTAAAGTGGACGCGTGTCGGTCCTGCGGTTGCATTGTTAGGGCATCGTCTGTGCGGGCGGGCGCCTTGACAGGTGCGGAACAAGGGGGGCTCGGACCGGGACATTGGAAGTAGGCGAGCCATTTCTCGTTGATGGATATTCCGATAGGACACATAAATGGGTAGAAGGGAATATTACGTATAAAACGGGCCCGGTATCATATAAAGTTAAGTTAACGATTTGCAATGGCGAAGACACCAAGATCAGATTATTCCACTGAAGCAAAAAAAACATAGGTTGTCTTTATTTAAAAGCGGAACAAAAAGAGGCAAATAATGAGGAGGAAGCTACGCCGTGGAGGAGAAATCAGGTGCGGAAGGGGAAAAACGTCCGATTCGTAATAGAACCCAGTCCCCGAGTCCTCCACCACCGGAGGCTTCCGCGTGAGCTCTTCGAGCTTATAATGGGATATTGTGTTCCGTAGGTTATTTGTTAAGTAATAAAATATTTAGATTAGTATTATTAAGTATTAGGTTCAAATATTATTATATTATGCACTGTTAAAGTATTAGTTACGTTCATGCAATCTTAGTCTCTGAAACGTTCCTTAAACCATGCTTACCCTCAACATCCTATGCACTACCTGGCTTCCATTTAATCCGCAATGATCGAACAGGGAAAGGTAGCGGTGGAGTAGCCATTTATCTACGTAGCCACATACCCTTTTCTATTCTTGACAAATCCCCTACATTGTACTCAAATACTTCTGAACATATTTTTATTGAAGTCATTTTCGGTACCATAAAGCTTTTATTAGGAGTGTTCTACAGCCCATCGCTTCACATAAATTATTTTGATAACTTTGAAAATTTGCTAGACAAGTATGTACCGAATGTCGACCATACAATTATTATGGGTGATTTTAACACATGCATAATTAAAAATGACTGGCGTACTAAACGACTTAAAAATATTGTGAATAGTGCAAACCTCAACCTTCTTCCTACCAGTGCTACCCATTTTTTCCCAAACGCTATTCCTTCACAACTGGACTTAATGATCGTGTCTTCCCATGAACGTGTCGTCACTTTCGGCCAATTGTGTGCTGAAGCCTTTTCTTATCATGATCTCGTATACTTAACCTATAAGATTCGTACACCAAAAATCAAGCCCACGGTTATCATGCGTAGAAGCTTCAAAAATTTCAATAACGAGAGTTTCATGACAAGCTTAAGCCAGATAGATTGGGATAGTGTGTTCAATGCTCCAAGTACCAATGACAAAATCAACATATTTAACTCTCTTCTTATTGAACTTTTTGATATTTATGCTCCTCTTAGACCCGTAAAACTTTAACATCTCCCCGCTCCGTGGCTTACAGACGACATTAAGAAACTCATGGCAAAGAGGAACTCTGCTAAGTCTAAATACAAAAGAAATTGCACTGAAGAAAACCTTATTAGGTTCAAAACACTACGGAACCGATGTAGTAAGACTTGCAGAAATGCACAGCGTAAATTTATCCATTCCACTATTGAAAATAACAGCCCTTCTAAAGTGTGGAAATTCCTAGATGCAATGGGTATTGGACGTACACGGAAAACTATTGATATTAACGAAAAAATAAACCTTGACGAAATTAACAAACACTTTTCAAATGTTAACTTACTGAACCAAGAAATTAAAGCTGACACTATTAAGTCGATTCCCGATATCTTCTGTCCTTCTCCTTTTTATTTCTCCTCTGTCTCTACTGATGACGTGAAGAAGCATGTGTTGACCATTAATGATGAAGATGATTCTCTTAACTCTCAACCCTGTCCTCCCTGTCCTATGCCACATCTTTAAGGAGAGGGAATCCTCTCCTCAAACTCTTTTCTCAATACCTGGCGCCAAGCAATTGTAACTCCTATACCTAAGGTACCTAATCCTTTATCTTTTTCTGGCTATCGCCCTATCTCCGTTCTCCCATTTTTATCAAAGGTGTTAGAGCGTATAGTCCATCAACAACTTTCATCCTTAGCTTTAAATAAAATCCTATCCCCCTTCTAGTCTAGATTTCGTCCTGGGCACAGCACGGTTACGGCATTAAATAAAGTAAATGACGACATTAGGTTGGGTATCGATAATCAACAAATTACTATTCTTGTACTACTGGACTTTTCGAATGCTTTTAACACTGTTGATTTTGATATCCTCTTAACAATTCTTAAGTCTATTAATGTATCCTCTAATGCTATTGAATGGTTTTACTCCTACCTACATGAACGAGAGCAAACTGTTCGTATTAACGATCAACGATCATCTGTATGTCGTCTTAGTGCTGGTGTTCCGCAGGGTGGCGTCCTTTCTCCTCTCCTTTTTTCCATTTTCATTAACTCCGTTACCAAGCTCCTGTCCCTTTCCTTCCATTTATACGCCGATGACCTGCAGATTTATTTGACCGCGGACGTGAATGACATTGCGAAAGCTATTGATCTAGTCCAACCTACATACAATCAGTTCCTGGAGCAAGTCATTTGGTCTGGCAATAAATCCCAAAAAGTCACAGGTGTGTTTCCTAGGCAGTCGTCAACTCTCTAAATTAAACTTCCCTTCCTATCCTCCTATTACCCTTGACAATTGTAAGCTGGAATACAGTAACGCGGTTAAAAATCTGGGTATCAAGGTGGACAGCACTCTCTCCTGGGCTCCTCATATCTCTGAGCTGAGCCGTAAGATGTACTACACTATTGGTAGGCTAAAGCGATGAAAAAATCTTTTGCCCATACAAACCAAGATCTCCCTGGCGCACTCACTCTTGCTGCCTATATTAGACTATGCTGACACCTGTTATCTGGACATTTCGCAACAATTACTCAATACACTTGAACGCCTACAAAACCTGGTTATTAGATTCATTTTCGGACTGAAGAAATTTGATCACATCAGCCAGTATCGCGTTAGGCTACGGTGGCTTTCTGTAGAAAACCGTCGGAACCTCCACACTGTCACGCTCCTCTATTCCATCCTTTTCCATCCCGATACTCCTTCCTACCTTAAGGAACGCTTTTCCTTCCTTGGCTCTAACTCCTGTATTCCTTTCAGTCTCCGCTCGAAACGTGATAACGTGCTCGAGTTCCCGCTGTGCCGCACTCACTGCTACAGTAAATCTTTTACTGTAGAAGCAGTGAAATTATGGAATGCGTTACCACGAGACGTGAGATGGTCTACGTCTAAAAATATCTTTAAGCGTAAAGCTAAGAATCATTATCTTCGGATGTAGTATATGTATACCTACTAGTATCTATCATTTTTTTTATTTTATCTTATTTTCTCTTTCCTAATTATATATATATATTTAATGTATATATGTATGTATTTTATCTATATATTTATGTATGTGTATTGTATATATATGTATGTGTCTATATGTATTATGTATTGTATGTACAGTGTATTGTATATTGTATGTATATTTATTAAGTTTAATCAAGCTTTGCACCACATTTTGCCCTCACTCTTAGATGTATTCTATCCTTGGATTGGTTGCCTGGAAGAGATCACTTTTAGTGATAAGGCCGCCTTTGTGCATTTTATGTCCTAAAATAATCATTATAATTCTTGTATATGTGCAATAAAGACTTTTTATCTTATCTTATCTTAGTTATTATTAGTATTTGTTGTAAGCTAGTGTCAAATTAGAGGAGTACATCGTCGATACCCACGACCTCATTAAGTCTCTGAACCCGTTTTACTGACATTCCAATCAGAACAACATAACATTAATTTGATGACATCAAAAGTGAATTTACAAACATAGACGGTGGTTGCAGGTATAAGTGCTCAAAAACGATGTTTGAAAGCGGCGGCGACGCGGCCCGTGACGCGCGAGCAGCGCGCGGACCTGAAGCAGCGCAAGTACCGCTACCTGTACCAGGTGCGGACCGCTCACGGGGATGTTATATCACAGGTATTCGAGTCCTCGAGACTCCTTACTGATACTGATTACTGGTAATCATACTACAGGGAATGTCTCCGTGTAAAGAGGAGAGCATTGTCATCGCGCATCTACCTCCAACTGTGCGACGCACTTGTTAGCCTTTATATTAAAAATATGATTAAAAGCACATCAATACAAAATACTTTATACTGATATGCTTTTTATTTTTTGTTGGAGCCACAAGTAAGTGTTAACGCGACTGTTTGTGGGTTCGATCCCTACTCGAAGAAATAAAACATTAAAAAACAATGTTGTGGGTTCTATTACTTAAATAAATGTCCCTAAACTTAATTTAAATATTATTAATATACCTGAACTTAATTAAATGATATATTATATAGATTATTTTATTTTTACTTATTTACCAATCTATATATATATATATATATAAAAGGACTTGTCCTCACTGACTGAGGTAAGACGCACGCACAGCCGTAACCGCTGTGCGTAGAAACTTGAAATTTGGACAGATGCTTACTTTCGTAATATGGACGTCCACTAAGAAGGGATTTTGAAAAACTTCAACACTAAAGGGGTGAAATAGGGATTGCAAGTTTGTATGGAAGAAAAATTAAATCGGCACCGATTGTCATAAAATTTGATATTCAGGCTTTTTTAAATAATTCATTGGGGTGCCAATAGGGGGTTGAAAGTTTGTATGGAAAAATCTTTAAATCGCCACTGATTTTTATAAAATTTGAAATTAATTATTAAAATATTTTATTGAACGTGTTTCATGGCTTATCACCCCTAAGGGTGCAAATAAGCAGGCAAAGCTGCGCGCGCGCTAGTTTCTTATAAAATGGTAGTAAAATTTAATAATGTACACTTTTTTCTATTCATAGTCTTATGTACAAGCGCTACAAAAGAAAGCCCAATGCAACAACTGGAGCGAGCAGAAGGCGTGCGGCGCGGCGGGGGGTGCGTGCGGGGTGGCGGCGGGCGCGGCGGGGGGTGCGTGCAGCGTGGCGGGGGGTGCGTGCGGCGTGGCGGGGGGCGAGTGCAGCACGCTGCAGAGCGACTGCACGCACCTCACGGTGCTGGCAGGGTCCGAGCTCGCGCACCACACCGACTCGGACGACGACCTCGACCAGATACGCGCCGCGCACTAGGTCATGTGACATGTATGTATCCTACTTATGCCAACCCAGTCTCGACTGTACACCGAACACACCATCAATATAAGAGGTACTTCCATTGTATCACTGAACTTACTGTATCTCCAAATGTGACGCACAGGCGGACGAGTGTCTTGTAGTATACATGTCCGAGGCCAATTTTGTTGTATATACATATTATTTTGTAACTATTTTTTTTACAAAATTACGATGTCATTCACTAATACGTGAGTATTAGTGAAGAGAACAGTGGCCTCACTGTAAAGCCAACACTGCCATATTTTAGGCATACTATATTTATAACAGTATGTATGGCCTTGGACACCTCTAAGCTCACATTTTGTCCACACTTGTCACCATATTTTATTATCTGTATTATAAGTAATAAGAATGTTCTAGAGACTTTAAAAGTTTATTTGCGAAACTTCTTCGTGCTTGCTACGGTTGTTATAGATTTATTCCGTGTCATATAATTAGGGATATTTAATTATTTTTAATTAAATATTTGAGGGGATTCTACGTTGCTCGTATTGTTTATAGTTGTAATAGCGCTTGTGTGGAAACTCACAGGTTGTGTAATGCGGCCGTGTTTTGATGTTTCACGTGGAGAACAATTTTGTTAAGCAGTGCTAGAATACACATACAATACTTTTAAAAATCCAATAACAAAACAGTTTTAAGAAATGTTGGACCAGGCCGCCAACCCCACAGCTGGGAGTTAACAATAGATATTTTGTGATAATTTGGCGCAGTTCACAAGACTGCGAAAGTCAATATTTCATTTGAATTTCATTCAATTTAGATCAAGACTGGCGAACGACTAAAACTAAACTAAATGAAATTATCTAACAAAACAAAATTATCCTATACTCTTTTCACGAAGGCATGAGATCACAGGTAACCACGTCAAAAAAGGTGTGGTTTTACATGTTACGGTTGTTACGCGCCCCTTTCACGGGAACAGCATATAGGCCATAATATTTCAAACCCATACCTAAAGAAATTTATCAAGACACCTCAACAGTTACAACTGTAGTTTCATTTATAGTGGGGCTGATAACACACTCTGACACTCTGTATAACTAAGGATTTGTGGAAGTGATAGACTAAATGTTATTATCAAAGCACGGCCGTACGTACGTTTATTTTTGTCACGCTTACATGTTAAACGCGCAAACATATTTTCGGTTAGTTTTAGAATATGTTGCTGTTTTTACCTATTTTAGAATAAAGAGCGTGTGTAGCCGGGAGTACAGGCGGATAGTAGAGATGACGTTAAGTACATATCATCAAATTATTGCAAATTAAGATGAACTAATATAGTTCATCTCTGTCTGTCCTCTCAGTGTAGTGTGATATGTTATATTTTAGCCAAAGTTTATTTTAGAATTAACCAACTGCACCGCTCTGAGCACTAGTTCTGTTCCATTACAATGCTTACTATGCCGACTCATATTTATTCTGAAGACGAACTTCTGTAGTATTGTTATTTATTCAATTAATTTAAGTAAGAATCGAAGCCAGCTGCTGGCTGTGTGAGTTAATTGTACATTAATTATTGACATAAGGACAAAAGTGATGTGCGCGATACACACGCGATAGTAAACAGTGTACGTGGTACGTCCTCCCTATTTCTAGTCTTTTATCACCCCTTTTAGAACCCTTCCCTTTATTTTTAATATTTATTAATTACATTTATTATCTCGTCTCATTGTGTCCATTATTTGGTGTCATTTTTAATATATATAACACTAGCTGCCTGCCAGCGGCTTCGCCCGCCTGAACTACATGATTATTCAATTAATAAACAGAATTGACTGACAGTCAAATGTGTTGATGTCAATGAATAAGTTACTAAATGATTTACTCGTTCAGAAACAGCCTTAAATGTAATGTTATTGATTTGGGTAAGGGTTTATAATATTCTTTGTAAAATTACTGTAATGATTGTATATTACAAAAAATACCCAAATCAAATCGAATAATCCAATATTGAAGTCAAATCCAAAATAATAAATCGAATAAATGAATCGAATATCGACTCGAAAATAATTATTTGAGAACCTCCTCCTTGTTTTGAAAGTCAGTTTAAAATACAGATTAATTACAAACAAATACAGATGTATTATAAGTATAGATATGGATTGCTATATATTTGCAGGCAAACTTGTGCCTTGAGTTCATTCAAATGATTGTAACTTTTTAAGGAACCGATTTGCTGGGTTAAAACAAAGAAATTGTTGAAAGTTTCACGTAAATCGGTTCAGTACTTTCAGAGATTAGCATGACCATACAGACAGACAGATAAGAAATTTAAAAAATATATTTTTGCTTTCTATTATTGTTTTTAAGCGTCCCTCTATCCATTTCAGTCAAAAATACTAAATGTACAGACAAAATATTTTTACTGTTTTATTATGTATAGAGATAAGTTATATGATTTTATTATATTGTCATTGCTTATATCGTTGAGTGGTACAGTTGTTTTGCAAGTCCACGCTGTTCCTGAATCACCGCCACGACGCGCGTTATTTGTATATTTAGTTGATTCTCGATATTATAAGCTCATTCCTATTTTGTTTTATTATGATTTTATATTTTATTTTAAGTTGATCTGTATCCTGTTGTGCAACGTATGGCATTATATCTATGATCGCATTCAAGTACACTTGCTCGCACTCTCTCTCTCTCTCTCTCTCTCTCTCTCTCGTCCACATACAACCACAGTATGTGGGTCATCCACATCCAGTCTGAATGATTATAATAGTCTATTTGAATAAAGAATATTTTGAAAAAATAGGTGTCGTAGCAACACGGTCCGTCCCCGGGGGCGCGCGCACCTTCAATTTATTGTCTAAAGATTATACGTATTTTCGAAAGTATTGATTATGAATTAAATAATAAAAAGAAAATTAGTATTGTGATGTATTTAGTGAATAAAGGAAGGAGAGTGACGCGCCCCGTGGGACTGATACCCGTGCATGTTTATTGTATTCGGAATACTTAGTCACTACGACGTTGTAATTAGGGGATAATAAGGAACTTGATTTAATCAATTTCATTGTGAATCACAAATTTGCTTGTATTGTAAGTAATTATTTACGTGTATATATATATACACGTCGATCATAGTCGGCTTAGAGTGAAACTCATTGTAGGTACGAGCTATTCCCGAGCAACCACATCCCACTAACGGGTAAACCTTTTCATTGAAATTTTAGTTTAAAATATTGTAGACTGTAATGTTACTTTTAAACTCTGTTCAGCTTGTATACTGTAGTGGCTTCGGCACGCAGTGATCGTTGGTTCCCGCCTTACGGAGATATATGGACTATAGTCCTCTTGCCAATACTGTAATGTATGAACGTTATTTTAATAAACATTTTGTTGTCATCTCGATCAGTGTTTTATTTGACATTCCTCCCTACATGCTGCGAGTACGTGCGAGTGGACAGTACGGAAATGAAACGACAGCGAACGTGAACAATATAATATCTATATTACAATAAACAACTAATCTGTCTGCACTGTGGCACGTTTATTACATACAATACTTTGGTTTACTTTCACAGGTAACGACACACACACACTCTGTATGTGTGTGCTGTCCCCTAACAACACCGCCTGTTAACAATACCTATACATTTATAGTAGGTATGTTTACGTTCATCAACATTTATTTAATTTATTAAATAAATAATTATTATTCCTCTTTGAATATTGCCCGTTAATAAACGCTAAATAAGCTTTGAAGTGGGTGTTATGTTCTTTTAAATAATCGTAAAATAACAATACATTTATTTTTTACAACAGTTAAGCACATCTACGACAGTCGACGACCAAGCAATAATAATTGTATCACTTATCGATCATCTGTATTTTATTTGCATAACATACTTTGAGCTTATTTTCCAATATTTAACATTAATGACGTCCTCCATAATCCACCGACAATTCCACTGTCCCCTAACTGAACAGTTGCACACTAATTACTGTAAATATACATGTTTTATACAGCTTAGATTATGCTCAATTACATTTTTATTAATTCATTACAATTTTTTTGCTATTTCAAAAACACTAATGCCTGATTCAACAACTTATACCTCATTCTTATCTTATCTTTAAAGACGATCATTTACTCCCACGATTGTACATCCATATAGACGTATAAAGATATGTCTGTAGTATTCACTTCTCAAGTAGATCGAGATCGACCCGTCGACCGTACTGTAAGTGTTCGCCGGTACTAGTGTTGTGTACAAGAGGCTCGCGTTATATACAAGAGGTGATCTCCTCTACGTAGGACGAGGGGAAGATGCCGTAGGCCCCGTTGAGGTCGCCGCTCCACCACACGTCGTCCTGCTTCTCGCAAATGTTTATCACATCACCTGTGGACAGTATATGACTACATATAATAACGCATCAAACATATATTGTTGATTTATTATTCAACTGTAAACGGTTGTTGGTAATATATATTTTTAATTTACTAAATTATCTTGAGAATTAATAAAAAAGAACAGTTAGTAATAACATATACCTCTGCTGCCATAGTTTGTTATTGCAATCGGGAATGTTGGTACAGGAAGTTATTGGGCGTCTCATAGCAACTAAGCTATTCATGAACATTCTACGACTAGTAAAATGGCAAACGAAATGTATTATTTACTTAATACGAAATATCATCATGATTTTTTTCAAGCGGAAGTATAAGAATTTTGTTCAACCTCATAATAAGAAAATGTTGTTTAAATAAATCTCTCAAGCTTTGTTATGCTATTGGAAATTCTGATGTGGACTCCAGCTTTTCCTCCCTGTGCCTATATTAGCATACTGACCCGGAGTGAGCGTCAGCTCATCGTCGAGGCGCGCCTCGTAGGAGTAAAGTGCGCGGCACTTGCCCACGTGCTCGTGGTGTCCACCGGCACCGGCCGCCGGCGCCTGCGTACGCTCGTCGCGCGTCTCCGCCGAGCTGTCGCTTTGTGATGAGAATTCATCTGCAAACGGATAGATGTGACTTATACAAGTTAAAAGTTAAATTATGGGTATAACTATTAATAATACTATTTACTTGAGATACTAAAGATTTTATGTAATAGATAGATAATATTCTAAACTATCTATATCACGATTTTAAAAAAATGTGAAAAGACGTTTGTGTGTTAAAGGTTATTACCAAATTAATGATTACATGAATGATAACACGCCTTGGGAATGAAATGCTCCCTCCAGTCTGTTTAAAAATATCATTATCAGAAGTTTTTAAAGGTATATAATTGGTTTTTATTTTTAAAAAAAAATGTCCCGCCGAGTTTCTTGCGCCGGTTCTTCTCAGGTCTGAGGCGTTAATTTTAGCGAACTGGTGGTAGATTATTTGACATTCAAAACATGAAGTATGTACCTTTTTATTTTGAATAAAATTATTTGACTTTGACTATCTAAGCTTCCTTTAGTAGCGCCAAGTAGGTACACATCTTACGTACCAAAGTCGCTGTCCTGCTGGTTGGACAGTCCGTCGCCGGCGCCGCGCTCGCTCCAGTCGAGCGGGCTGTCGGCGGGTGGCGTGGACGTGGGCGGGGGCAGCGCGGCACAAGTGGGCGTGGGCGGGGCGCTATTGTGCTCCGCGTGGCGCCGGAACGACAGGTGCTCGATGCGAAGCTTGCTGGACGCGCGGCTCATGATGGAGTCTCTCCTCTCGCGCTCCTCGCCGTGCACGCTCTTAGACAGCGCTGTGTAGTTCGGCTGTAGGTTCTTGTTCACTTCATTCTGATAATCCGTTTGAAGCCACGGCGGCACCTGGAGCCGATTGGTTACGTATCATATTATTCCGTAATACAATTATGTTACCGAAAGTTACGTTACGTTAAAAAAAATTATACGTTTTCCAAAAAAAAAACATTTGGTAATAATAATAAATAACACTCTCTTCCCCAAAAAATTATATTCCCCACTTTTCGTCGAATTCTAGAGGCATTGCGTGTTATTCGTGCAATGGCCTAGCTAGCAAACTAATTTAGGAGCTTGATTTTTTCTGTGCTAAATATTTGATAATAATTTCAACATGATATCTCCACTCGATGGAATGTATGGAACAGCTCTTTATTTTTTGCCATGTCAAAGTTCTATGAAATTGCTTAGCATGGGGTAGAACAATGAAATGATTAATGCCTTAAGTATGCTCTGCTGCAGGCCTTGCTTGTCGCGCAGCACGCGGATATGCGCGGCGAGCGGGTGTGGCGCGACGGGGCGGGCGTCCAGCGCGCCCAGGCTGGCCGCCGCCTTGTAGCGCACGGCCTCCAGATACGTCAGCATCGACTTCATCTGTACTCACCAACTTCAAATTATAAAGTGATCACCAAAAGTAGAGTAGCAAAAAGTCTTTTTTAAATAAAAAGTATTTATAGTCATCAATAAAAAGGATTGAAACATAAAAATATATGAACTATTCGACACCGGAGTTGCACCGTTATCATTTTCACACTCTAGTCTGTTGTGTTACTATCTGTGTACACTCACACAAACGCAAAGCTCAGTTTACACATCGCGGCTGCAGCTTAGACACACAAACGAACATTACAAAGTCCGACACACTATTTGCGACGTCCGTAATGTGAACAAAAATGTACTAGATATTGAACACGAAGTGGTACGAGTGCCTGCACTGACTAGTTGGGAGTTCAAATATTACTTAATGTTAGTAACATGCTTGGTTATACAAAATTGGCCTGGTTTTAGATTTTTCTTTTATTGACTCAGTAAGTAACATAAATAAAGATATCAACTGTTTCAGATAAAATATTTAAAAATTCATGTCAAATCCATTACTATTAAACTAAAATAATTACAAATAAAGATTGAGAGACAACAATCGCACATAGGTGTAATTACACATACAGTAGGTAAATCTCACATGATAAAGTTTGTCGGCGACGTTCTGCTGGGAGTCGTCGCTGCCGAAGGTGGGCGTCTGCTTCATCGCCATCGAGAGCTTCTCCAGCCCCTGCTTAGACTTGCGCTCGCGCTCAATGTCTTGCTTCACAAGTTGCAAGATTTTTACTAAAGCCTACAATGAAAACAATAAATATACAAACGAAGCATTTTTTAATGTATAACATACATGTATTTTATTATGGTGTAATAAAGTGTTAAAATAAATAAATAAATAATACGAGTATGAGTTTGTGATCACACAGCGTGCGTGTCTGTGTGTACCTGCTTGCGTCTCTCCTTGTTCATAGCGAGTGTGGTGTGCTCGCAGTAGAAGTCAGGCAGCAGCTGGTCGCTGGCGCCGACGGATGCGCCCCGCACGCCGCGCACCACGCGCAGGTCTACGCCGGCGTTGGCGGCGGCGACGGGCGCCGCGAGCGCCGCGCACGCAGCCGCCAGCTGCGGCGGCACGGCGGCGCCTACACGCAGGTAGCAGTCGGCGGCGCGCTGGAGCTGCGCCAGACGCTCCTCCTCCAGCGCCTCCAGCATTCCGGCGCCCTTCACCACGCTACTCTCCCAGTCGAGGCGCGCGCGCTCGGCCGCTACGCAGACTCCGTAGTATTCCGCCTCGGCCTTCTTGACGGTATCCTCGGCCTTGCGCCGTTTCAGCTGCAGCTTGGCGGCGTCGCGCTCGCCGCCGGCCGCAGTACGCTCGGCGCGCGCCGCACTCAGCATAGATTGCGGGATGTGCCCCACGCTGGAGCTGCGCGCCATGCGGGAACTGCCGACAGACACCGCTCACTACACTACACTGCTAGCGACTAGCGACATCGCGCAGCTCTGTAGCGCACAGCCATTCGCATAGCAATACAAGTAACGTACAACAATGAACACAGAGAGAGACACGGAAGGAACCTAGTACGATAGGACTAGTGCGCGGTCAGACCTGGTCTCGAGCGCGGCGTCCTGCAGCTTCTCGTTCTCGCGCGCCGCCGCGTGCGACTGCCGCTTGGACTTGGCCTCCGCCGAACGCCACTCCACCAGCGACCGCGTCATCTTGTCCACATTGCCCTCAATCTGCAAAACCCTCATAGTTCATTACAAGAGCAACGCAAAGATAAAAACGTGTACCACAAGTTGTACAAATATCGCGTCGTACCTTCTTCCTGAGTTTAAGTTGACCGTCTATCACATGTTTCATTGGTTTTACGAGTTCGTCCGACAGAGTGCTGGAATAATTCCTGTAATTTAGATGAAAATATACTTTTTAGCTTTAAAAAATTTACAACGTTGTGGTGGCACAGTGAAGCAGTGTCTGACAATGAACGACAGTCCTGAGTTTAATCCCTACCGCTTTAATTCCGCCACCCCATACACCGTGTCTATAAAAGTGATCGTAAAGCTGAGAATGAAATTTCTTAACACTAGGCTAACCTTCCGCTTCCTCCAGAACGGAATAGAATACAAAGCAAAGCTAAAAAACTAAATTAATCATATGAAGGTGTGAGCTGGTGAGGACCTGTGAATCTCTGACCGTTTTTCCATCTCCAGAGCCACATGCTTCCACGCGTCGGCGCAGGAGCCAACGCTCTCCTTACAGGCTTTGCTCAGCTTGGTGCCGAGTTTCGCCAAGCATTTGGAGTAGTAAATTTCCGCCTCCACCCTGCAGACAGAGAGAGGCTTCAGCGAACTTCAACTAATGTAATGGCTTGCCGACTGCGAGAGGCGAGTGGCGCGCGTGCGACGTGCCCGTCACGGGAGAGGGGACCATTTGGGAAATAAGAATAATTGATATCGTAAGCGTGTTTGTTGTATTTGTGTTCGTCGCGGCCCACTTGGCGTGGCGAGACTATTTTTACGAGTGTCCGGGCCGCAGACGCGCGCCCCCGGCCCCGGCGTGTCACGATTCGACTAAGAATTATATTGGCCTCTTAGTGTCATAATACCCAATATCTACAAACACATGTGGGTTCCTGTCAAAAGTCACAACGTCACCGCCGTAGCGTGAACAATAGTGTATTTCATTATTACCATGATTGTAGAAGGTGAATGTTGCAAAGAAATACCGATAAGGTTACTTATCTGCGATGCAGCTCTTGAGAGAGACACGCTAAACTGATAAGTAAATAACCGATACGAAAATGTCATGGATTAAAATGAAATCGATAAATAACTAAGGTGGAGGACGGAGCTACAAATAGCTACGTGGAATGTAAGAGGAGGAATGGAAGAAAAGATGAATGAATTATTAGATGTGATGGATGGTAGAGATTTGGATG
Organism: Heliconius besckei; assembly: GCA_018249835.1. Classification (NCBI taxonomy): domain Eukaryota; kingdom Metazoa; phylum Arthropoda; class Insecta; order Lepidoptera; family Nymphalidae; genus Heliconius; species Heliconius besckei. Next base: position 20,495 of record DWNA01000148.1, on the reverse strand, counting down.
TCGTTTGTGTGACTGAGACCAAGCGAAGGGCAATGACAAGGAGTAGGTGTGTTATTGTCCTCTCGATTGGTTAGTGCTTTGGGTTCACTTCAAGCTGGGGATATCCAGTATCCTCAGCCTCATTAGGCGATCGAGGAGTTTTGGGAGAGTGTCAGGGGCGTTCTAGGTATCGTAAGAGGGAACAAAAAATTAATAATATGTGGTGCTTTGAAGGGATGGGTTGTAACAGCACGAAGCGGTTACGAGGGAGTGTTAGGTCAGTATGGTGACAAGAGAATAAATGAGGTTGGAAAGCTTATATTGGAAATTTGCAAGGAAAGGAATTTGTTTGTGGCAAACACGGTGTTTGTCCACAAACAAATTCACATGTATACATGGGGGCGAACGGAAGATAAAAGTATAATTGATTTGTTGAATCCGCAATGAAGAGATACAAAGAATGACAGGTACTAGCGAGGATGTCACAGTGAGAATGAAGAAGAACGTGCTCAGCTGGCTTGGGCACGTCGAACGAATGAGTGATGAAAGAATGGCAAAAAAGATCTATGATCGAAAAGTGTAAGAGAGGTAGGGGGAGACCTCGGTAGATCTTCGAAAACACAGTATCAAAGAAAGGTTACGTAAAAAGCATGAGGATACACGAAGGGCATGTATGAAGAGGTTGATGACAGTGGACGAGGCGTAAGAGATATGTAGAGACAAATAACTAAACATTTTCAACGCGACTTACACAAATAACATTGGCATGATATGAATATTAAAATAGCATTATAAGATATAAAAGTAACCTTTCTTGCAGTATGGCGGCTAACTCCTTGCTGAAGTCGCTGCCTTGCTTCACATAGCGGCGCAACTCGTCGAACCCATTCTGCGCCTGAAATGAACACAAACGTGAGACCTACATACTTTCGTACTCGTAGTGTCGTACTTGATACTAGTATGCAGTGACATTGGCTGTGGCAAATATGCTAATGAGAAGAAACCGCAACACAAAGGGAGAGCAGCTATTGAATTATAAGACTCATTAGATGCACGCGATGCTCGGAAGTGCTCGGGAGCGAGCGCGCGCGCCCTCGTCATTTCTGATTTCAAGGTTTTCTCTTGTTTACGTCATCCGCAGACATACTTTCTTTTTGTTTCACTGCGTTATGAAACACCACCACCACGTAACCACGTGTACCTTACAAACTATTGGTTTACTCCAATATCTAATAGTACGTGATATCTTTCAAAATATTATTAATAATAGTAATGGTTATTTAAATAACCATTACTATTATTTTTATCGCACTATTATCATAAAATTATCATCTATTCAAAGGAAACTATTGAAAAAATTAAATAAAAGTGAACAGTAATTGAATTACCTATTTTACCTACTTATTGTTATAGAGTGTAAGTACTTTGTCGTCGCTCAGTGTAACAAATAACAATGGGAATCTAATAAGTCTTAACAAAAAAATTGTTGGCCATGTCGCCACTGCTCTCTCCGCAAGCCGTCATGGTGGTCGGTCGTCATTAGGTATGCATTTCTCTGTTTAATATGAGCCGTGCGCGTCTGGCTCCGAGCTCGCGCATACCGTCGACGTCCACACGCAGTCCTACTTACAACCTATATTCACATATATTGATATTATAAAGCTGAAGGTTATGTTTAATGCCCTAATCTCAGAAACTACTGGTTCAGATTAGAAATATATTTTGTATAGGATAGTCAATTTACCAAGGAAGGTTATAACGCTGTATGTGGACCCAGAATGCGCCTCAGTGTCGTTGAAGGATTTGTGCACTTTTTGTGAAAGGGAATACTAAACGACTTCATTTTGTAATGAACAGTTGCCTCATCACGTCTGTTTACGCGCATTAGGTGTGCGAGATAGGAGACGAGCACACGAAGGATACACTCATCTTTTATTAATAGTAAACGATTTCTGGCGTCGCGGAGACAGATTTTACTTATCCACGAGAAACTTTAAGACGATTAAAACATAAAAGAATATTTTAATGTAAACAATTTTTTAACGTTCTAAGAAACTACTTTCGTTTTTCTACAAAATATTTATCAATATTTACAAAAGATGCACTAAAATTAGTTGTTCACTAATGTGCTCAAAGGGACGCACCCCGGGGCACACCCCGGGACGCACTAAATTGGAGCGCAATATTTTGCAACTTTCATGATCCAATTTTTAATTTCCGACAGTGCTTATAGAACTTTCTCTGCGGTTGATGCTCATGGATTATAAATATATAGTTAACCGCAGAGTTTCTCGGACGGCGGCCATTTAGTGTGGGTGTTTATTGTTTGTTCTAGTTTAGTGGCGGCCTCCAACGCTCTGGATCACGTAACCGCTGGACTCCCTTGACACCTTTGCCCGCCGCCTGCAGCCGTCGATGCCGAAAATGCTTTCACTCGCCGGAGTGCGCTCGATCGCGTAAACTTTTACCCCAGTTAAGTTACTTTCACTCTCTAGGGGGAGCGTGACTGAGTACTGACCTACGATGACTGAGATCCTAGGGCCGCCAGACCTACGCCATTTTAGTTAACCTTTAACTATGGACGTGATTTTTTTATAACACACATATGGACGTCGGGTCTGTCAGACCAGTGTATTAATTGGCTATATTCCGTCTGTTTTTTAAAGGAAGAAGACAATTTTATGTTTTAGTTTACATTAATAGCCTCAAATCAAACAAAATCAATATAAATAAAATCGCTTTTTATTAAACTTTACGCATCACGACGATTTAAGAAACTTAAAGTCACAATTTCAGTCTTTGGCCACATGAGATGACTCTTAAGAAAATAATACTATAAAAAAAGACAGATAATAAAATAAATATTTTTTTAATAAAATATAAAGTCTAACAATTGAAAAAAATTTTTGAGGGCAAAATGTACATGTTTTTCAAGAACCCTAAACAATTTTTTTAGCTTCACGTTCAATGAATGATAGATCAGATCGCGAAACGCGAGTCAAAGTCATTCTCAATTCTTAGAGTAGTTTAGTATACGAAACGCGTTTTTTTATTTGATAAAGTGCTATTTTCTTTATAAAATGTCGTCGTCCAATTCTTTTGTTTGATGTTGATTATAAAGTACCGATATTTTTGTCCCTGACGTGCTTGGTCGATCATTTTTTTCCATTTTATCATAAAAACTAAAAAAATTGAATCTTTTTTTAGGTAAATAATATTGATATTACTAAAATATATAAGAAACAATGCAAAATAATATGCGATATATAACAATAAAAACATTTGAATACAAATAATACAATTAAAATATTAAAGTATATTTTGTAATATTATAAAAATATATGGTGTTTTGAAATCATTATGTATGGGAAACATGGACGTCGGGTCTGACAGACCAAGGCCCCGTTTGGAAAGTTAAATACTCACGTTTTTTTAACCCAGAGACATAACCACTGCTATCTACATTCATTTTGTCATTAATACGAAAGGTACTGAGCGACTCAGTGGCGGACGTCACCGAGAAGTGGCCGATTTGTAGAGTTTGTAGAACTAGATGGGTCTGTCAGACCCGACGTCCATACTTAAAGGTTAAGACAGTATGCATACTCTATAATTTGATAGTGGGGACCTTTCAGAGATAGCGCCTACTTAAGGTACGCGTCCAGCTACGTTAAAGTAGACACGCTCGTTTTGAAATATGTAAGAAATATATATTTATTATTATAAGACCATTTTTAGGCCTTTACTCCTGCCAGACGTCCTAAAGGTTGTTTAGAATTGGGGCAAATGACGTTAAACTATCAAGCTTTAATTATAAATGTGTTATTTACGGACTATTTCAAGACCCCTCATAAGTACTCAGACCAATCCGATGGCTAAATCATCTTCCCAGACAGAGAGATATACCGTAATATAACGCTACCCCCTGAAAGGGGGCCCCACTTTCAAATTAGTGAGTAGGCATACTGTCTTAACTACATATTAGACTAATCATCATCATCATCATCATAAGCTTATCCTCGTCCACCTCCTAGAATTAGACTAATAGTCCGCCTAGAATTAGACTAATAGTCCCCAAACATTCAGCTTTGCTAAAATGACGTAGGTCTGGCGGCTCTGGGATCTTCAAAAATATTAGATTCGTGTGAAGTGTGAGAATTTACATTTACACTGCCTCAAATATTTAACATAAAAGTTACTAAACCGTAAATTGTCCGAAACTGTGATATTTGTATTTTTTAACCGACTTCTGTAAGAAAATGAGGTTATCAATTCGACAGGTTTTTTTTTATGTTTGTTACCTCATAACTTTTGACTGGGTGAACCGATTTTGATAAAAAAAAATATTTGAAAGGTAAAGCTTCCCGAGTGATCCCATTTTTTTTTGGTCAATGACATAAGTTATTCGTCTATTTGTCACGTTCCTTCCATTACAGTATAAAATTATTATACTGTAATAATTACAAGGAAAAACATAGTTAAATTTAGTGTTAGAAGTGAAATTCCTCATTTCATTTCAACCAACCTCAAAAAAGAGGATGTCTCATTTTCAACCGATATCAAAAAAGTGAGAGGCTCTCAATTCGCCCGAATATTTTTTATGTATGTTCTTGTCAATTAATACCAAAATGTTAGTATACACAAAAACAATACCTAATTAAGTAAAGTTTCACATAGGACAATCGCAACCACTCGTTGACAAGCATCATTTTAAAATCTACCCATCACTTAAAATAGTAAAATAAATGTATTTTTAACAAAAACAAAAACCGACTTCTTAAAACGAACTAAAAAGTAAATAATAATTTTACATTGATTTTATAATTTTGAAGTCGGTGCCAAGTAAAACAAACAGGCTTAGTAATTATATATTGTACTAAGGTCGTTGTAGCATTAGCTTGACACCGACCACAAAATCGCTCGTTTTTTGTTTTTGTTAAAAATTAATTTATATTACAAATGTACTCGTAGAGTATCTATGTAACAAGCGTGACGACTTGCAGAGACGTGATACTTTAACTTTTTACAAACATCTATTTATATTCTGGTCCGTTGCTGGTTGTTTAGCAATTTTCTGTAACATTAAAATTAATTTTGCTTCACTCCGACTCACAGCAGTATTTAATTTAACGATGGAACCACTTGGGAAATAAAAACAAACGTTGCTTTGCGTTGCTCAACTTGCATAAAGAATATTGCATAAGAATAATATAAAGAATTATGCAATTAGTAGGTACTTTGAAACAATCTATCGTAAACTTGTTAATCTATTGTTAACATCTTCAACGCTTCTCGCTGCTCGCGAGTCATCATACATGAGTAATTACCCAGTAGTTGTCCTTGAAAGCCTGGTTGCTCGGGGAGCGCAGGTGCATCATGTCCTCCAGCGTGGCCTGCCAGCGCTCCATGCCGGCGACCGCCGCGGCCGCATCACCCGCCGCCGCGCCCTCCGTCGACGACCTGCAACAGACCACATTGCTCATTTGTTTGTTTGTTTTGTACATCAATCATTACTACGTGCTACGTACGTACGTACGTCTGTCAAGACTATTCATCTCGAGATCACCTGAAGTTATTAAGTTTGCATTTCTCCGCAGTGCGAGTGCTAGTGTGCCTGTACGCTATACAGTCCATCTAGTGATACTCACTCATTTGATCTCGTGTTTTTAATTTAAACGACCGCCGTCACGTGTGTAAACTAGGTCGCTCGGTAACGAATACTTGGTTCACATTTCGAAATTAATCTGGTTTTAAATTTATATTAGTAGGTATTTACAAGTGCAGTGGACGTACAGTGGTAGGTGGTAGGTACATGCACGCACGTGGCCACTGCCTGACCTTGCACATTTTCTATATATCAATGTGATTTAGCGCTCTTTCGTCACTATAGCCAAAGATCTCAGAGCCGCCAGACCTACGTAATGTCAACAAAAATGTGGTTAACACAGTATGCCTACTCACTAACGAAAGTAGTGAAACCCTTTCAAAGATAGCGCCATATAACGGTATATCTGGTCTGGTCTGGGAAGATGATTGAGTAGAATAGAAAGTATGCAGACTGTCTTAATTACATATTACACTATTAATCTTCAAAATTTCAACTTTGCTGAAATGACGTAGGTCTGTAGTGCCTGGGATCTCAGTCTATTATCAACGTAGCACTGTTGCCACAGTAGGTGATAGGTAGTACCTAAACACTTGTTTGATTATAAACTGTTGCCAGTGGTATGCTCGTTCGTGACGGTCGCGAGCATTCTCATTATTTTAAAGTTATCAATACCAAAATAAAGCTATAGACAATATTTTTTTTTATATATTTATATATAAAAAAAATATTTATTTATATATTTATACAGCTCAGATATAAATGCTCCACCTCATTTAAATTCTTGGAGTATCGATAAACATACACACACACACAGCAATACAGGAAGTTCGAACTAGAGCTGCTTATATGGTTTTGGCATGAAATATCGAACACGACTTTATTACGTCAGTAGGCAGTAGGCACCAGAACTGCTGAACGGACGCGGCGAGTGCGGTGAATGCGAGGCGGCCTACATGTAATTGTTTAGGACCGGACCATTGTTGAAGCAGTTCCTTGTATTGTTTTGTTGAAGCAACCTTATGAGAGCGATATTGACATTTAGGTTCGGTCGGTGTTGACACGACGCGACGGCTAGAAGATCTTCAGCGGCCGTTACATAACCGCCACTGGCGGCCGTTGGCACCGCTACGCCCGCCACGCCCGCCACGCCCGCCACGCCCGCCAAGCCCGCCACGCCACGGTGTATAAGTGTAAATGATATATCACAAAACACTAGGCTAAAAGCAAAGTAAGTCTCGTCTCCGTCGTATCAGTGCGATCGTTTAATAAAGTTAAAAATATCATTTATTCAAATAGACTGTTATGAGCACTTTTAAATCGTCGAATGAACATACAAACAAAAAGCTACCACCGGTTCTGAAGGCAGTTCTGCTGAGAAGAGCCGGCAAGAAACTCAACAGTTGCTCTTTTCAAAATCAATGGTACAAACTATTACATTATCTGGCAGCTATCCTGCATTACAGCCAGTAGACATTAATTCCATACATGTTTATCTTCTAAATATTCTTCAACAGTGTAATAAGCTTTACTTGTTAGAATTTTATTTACAAATACTTTAAATTTAGGAAGTGGCAAACTTAGAATACAATGTTTATTATATACACGTATGCTCAGACGTTCAACGTTAATTAACTTTAGTACTCTCGGGCGTGTGCGGACATAGCAGGCGCCGGAGCCACGCCGGCCATGAGTTACATACTCTACAGACAGTTGTATTAGAGTAGGTATGTCCGAGCAACTACTAAATATTTCTTATCTTTAGAAGATAACGACTGTTGAACTTGTAAGAGCGAACGAAAAAAGTAACTTGTCATTTAACAAGGTCGTCTAAAAAGTAAAAGTGGATAATTTTAACATTTTGAGCCGACTTGTGTAAGAAAAGGAGGTTATCAATTCGACTATATTTATTTTTTGTATGTTTGTTACCTCATAACTTTTGACTGGGTGAACTAAATTTGATGTCTTTTTTATTTGAAAGCTAGTGCTTCCCGTGTGGTCCCATTTTTTTTGGTCCATTTCTGACAATGGTTCTATGGGAAAATCACACAAGTCTTAAATTTGCATTAGGTATGTGCGCGACAAATAGACGAATAACTCAATATCACACCAACCGATTCCGATGATTCTTATAGGATAGTTTGGTGAAAGTTTGGTTAGGTTCTGATTATGCGACCCGATTGAAAGTGAACAAGTTTGTTTTTTTTTGGTAAAAATTATAATTGTACTGTAATAGTTACAAGGAAAAACATTGTTAAAATTGGTGTCAGAAGTGAGATTCCTCATCGTTATAGTTAATTTTTAACCAACTTCTCATTTTCAACCGAGTTCAAAAAAGGGAGAGGTCCCCAATTCGCCCGAATATTTGTTATGTATATTCTTGTGATATGCCAAAAGTAATACCTAATTACGATGAAAGTTTCACATAGAACAACCACTACCTACTCGTTAGAGAAGCATTCTTTTAAGGTCTACCTATTACTTAAATATTTTTTAATTTATTTATTTATTGATCCACCAACATTTGTTTACATCAATACATACAAAAAAGATACATAGTACATGGAACCAAGACTAAATGTAACAAACACTTACAGGTAGATAACGATAGGCACAAAACTAGTAAAAAAGAACATTTTAAAAATGTTAATATGAATATATTTTTAGCATGTTTAAACAGCTGTCATGGCTTGTGTCAGTATTAATCGAATCTTGCTAGTTGAATCAGCATCAATCTCAAATAGGTCGCTGCGCTCATTAACCAACTTGCAAAGTCTAGGAACAGCAGAGTTTGATCCCAACACTGTTTTCCTGGATGGGGGATAAAGGAGGGTTAGGTTAGGTTAGGAAACCTCGCTAGCATACGTATATTAAATAGCCGAGTATTGAGTAGCCGAGGGCTGACGATAAGAAGGTAGTATCTTTTTGAAATGGCGTTCGAGAACAATAGGTACTATTATAAAGTAACTACAAAGTCTAGCAGCAGTAAATGTATTTATGTATGAATAGTGGAGGCGTGTAGTGTACTACGGCTCTGTTCCTAACAGCTGGACATATATTATGGTATTTCAGCACTTTGCTCTATTGTCAATAGTGTCCACAGCGTACGCGACATAAGGAATCTTTCCTCTTTAGATTGGCATTGACAGTTAACGTTTTTAGAAAAATGAAGGCAAGATGAATGAGTAAAAACGGAAGTAGGTTGTAAAGTGTTCGCCTTCGCTCCTTCTCCAACAGTCTTGGCGTCTGTGTTGCCTTGTTGTCTAACAACTTGGTGGCCGCCCCGTGACCCCCTACTTACCTACCAACAACCCACTCCGCACGTGCCGTGTTATTGAATAACAAACTATAAGTAACACAAAATATTCGGCAAGGTAGTATGATATTAATTGAAAGGTAACCCGGAAGCCGTCGGTGTCGACAGCCAGACAGCCTCTACTGCCTTTACGGCGGCGAGTGTAACCTTCAATGATAATTCTTCAAATTTAATATGAATATATTGTATTTTTCGTATCCTTATTCATACTTATAAAGACGATGAATAAGTTCTAATTGTCAGTAAAAAGTTGTCTTCGTGTTTATTTGTATATTTGCAACTAATGCTTCAAGCAACATATCGTGATCTGAGTTGTTGGTAAATCGGTTGTTGTGCCCTACCTATGAACCTAGTCCAACAGCTCAGCCCACCCCTATTGTCAACATTACAACATACACTACATACGGGGTGAGGTCTGTCAGGGTTCCCTCAGTAGGCAGTACGTTTGTATTATTATTATTTCGAATAGACCACGCTGTGAACAGACGGCGAGCACGAGCGGGTCAACGAGATTTAAACAGGTGGCTTGAAACAGGAGCTTCCAGCTCCTTATTTATGAAATATTTTCACATTTACTTTTTGAATTCCAAAGTACCTATGCTCCTTTATTACATGAAGCGAGACATACTGAACGACGTTATTAATTGTATCATCATCCGATATCTTCATATAAGAAAGGATCTTACGTAAGCAACGACAGGACGACGACGCGGCTTGTCATACGGTATCTTATTATACTATTTCTACACTTATTTATATACTCACACCACACGTGATACGCATCTTGCCGTGGTCTACAAGTCTAATAGTTAATCTTATCTTATATAAATACTAATCGACGCGCGCGGCTTCGCCTGCTTATTTGCACCCTTAGGAGAATTCTAAAAAACCTAACCTAAATTCTAAAAAAATTTTTTAAGAATCGGAATTATATTTTATAAAAATCGGTGCCGATTTAATAAAAAACCATACAAACTTTCAACCCCAATTTCAAAACAAACTTGTTCAATTTCAACCGGATCCCATATTCAGAATATAACCAAATTTTCGCCAAACTATCCTAGAAGTGTATCCTATCAAATAAAAAAGAATCATCGGAATCGGTTGACGCGACATTGAGGGATTCATTTGTCCATTTGTCGCGCACATATCAAATGCAAATTTAAGACTTATGTGATTTTCTCATAGATACTATTGTCAAAGATGGAACAAAAAAAAGGGGCCCCCCGGGAAGCACTAGCTTTCAAATAAAAATCATCTAAATCGGTTCACCCAGTCAAAAGTTCTGAGGTAAAAAGCATAAAAAATAAAAAGACAGTCGAATTGATAACCTCATTTTCTTGCAGAAGTCGTTTAAAATATTTAAAAGATATAATCACAAAATAGTAAACAATACGCGAGAAGACAAGGCTGTCAATGCACGAGAGGAAAGGTTCCACCGATCGACTTATACGCTCGCTTTTAAGTAATTCCTTCAAAATATCACTCAACCGCCTTGAAGACTGGCGCTTTTAGAAGCGAGCATATGTATAATTGTATAATTGAAAACATTATATTTCGTAGGAACTGAAACAAGAGTACATGTAGTTGCAGTTCTTTAAGAAACGATAACACTAATAAAAGCTGTGATGCACCTCAACTCATTTGTCTAAGTACACAGTGTACCAACGCGACGTACGCCCCCGCGCCCGCGCCCGCGCCAGCACCCGCGCGACCCTGGTGGCCGAAAACAACGCAAATAGTACGCATTAATATACGAGGAGGTACTTACTGACACGTGCAGGTGTTCCCATCGCGCTCATGTGGTGTGGGTACGTACAATTCTAATGCCGAATTTAAATATAATTGTTTTGGAAGGTTTAGAACGTCACCCTGGACCGAAAATTGACTGCTCTTTTCTTAGCTGAGCAGTTAATAAATATTAGAAAATGGAGGCTTTACCTTTTTAGCAGATTGGCCATGTCCGTCGAGCAAATCTCCGCGAGGTTCAACCTTCCTCAGTCGGAGGCGGTCTGAGCTCGGCGTTGCTTATCTGATATCTAACACATTATCTGATACCGACTCTGACTACAGCATCACGTGGACTTACCGATATCACTAATGTTTATTGCAAATAGTAACTCTTATTTGCAACGTTGTATCTAAACTGGGCAGTGGGCACCGTGTCTCTACTATTACATAACGCACTCGTCTCGCACTCTTCTCGCACTCGTTGCACTCCGCTGCGCTCCACTATTACATACGAGTATACAATTGCTCAACATCGACATTTTAATATGACTTTATTTCGCTGACGCTGACCAACCATTGACATTGAATTAACTTTATGAATACGTTTACATCTGGTGCAAGAATTACTGCAACGACGGCTGCGGGTGCCCAGGGCATAATATTGCAATTCGTCACACACCTTCAATATATCATAACAATGTTCAATTATTATATTTCGAAAGCATTCGTAACACAGTAATGTATCCTCAGCTGCCCTCGCTAAGTCGGCGTGACAGATCATTCCACATTTAAATTAGAAAGTGCCTCACGTTAGTTATTAATTTTTATGAATAAAAATTAGACGGCATTAAAGTTTCTCTACCGAAAGCTAACAAATAGTGCACTCACCGAGCAAACACGTAGACCCACTCCGAGCCCACTACTAGGAGCTTCCAAACAAACACAAATGCAATAAATATCCGCGCCGGACACTGCACAGCTACGCGCTTTATATTTGTCACTTGGTTTTCTCAAATGGAAAACGAATGTATTGTGGTGCGGTGTGGACGCGCGTCGTCAACAGCGCGTGGCGATCGTCGACACAGAACACATTTACTCACGACGACCAGGCTCTGCAATTTTAGTACAACGAAGCTGGAAACTTTTGACGTATAATATTATTAAATTACGAAGTATATGGAGTATCGAGGCTTTAGACCATTATAGACAACTTTTTATTTTGTAGCTTTATACTTGTATAAGTTGAAACTAAGAAATCTAGAGGTCGCTTTAGAATTGAATATTAACAATTAACGTCAACAGATGTCACTATAAATTAAACACGAACAATAATATTAAATTAATTTATTAACTTTGCATATTTATAATTATTAATATAAAATTATATTTACCCCAAAAAATTTATTGTATTGCTCATAAAAAAATATTATATATTTTTCGCAATCCGTTCTTCACTGGCTGTGGTAATTTTCCCTGACTAACTCTGTTTCGGTGCCTCTAGTCTATTTCTATTAGTGTTGCCAAACTATCGATAGTTTTAATCTAAAAAAGCCCATGCGATCGAAAGTATCGATTCTGTCGATAGTTTAGAAGAATACAATACAAATCGGCTAAGTGCAATACTAACTAACTACTACTAACTATAGTATCCTATCTCCTAATCAGAAAAGAGTCAATACAGTCAATAATATCCATACTGTTGAATGTCTAGGAAACAATACTATCGATAAAATAGATAGTATCGATACCATCGATTGTTTTGGACTATGTATTGTATGCTACTTCGTAATAGTAATAGTACAAGATGAAATGAAAAGAACAAAAAACATTTTTGTTACATTTCTTTTGTTTTTTCATATTTTGGTGCAAAGACGAAATACTTAATATGGCGTATCACTATGTACTAAATTTTTTTTTTTTTTCTAACAACCGAGACTAAACTAGAAGTAAGGAAGGTACTTCAACTAAGATGTTTCTAATACTATGATGATTGGTTACTACACATGAAAATAGTAAACAATAGATAGTTCATAATAATCGATAGTATCTATTTAATTTATAATATCGATAGTCCTTCTATCGAATAACAATACCATGTACGTACCATGCACTGATTGACTTATTATTCACTTGAATTATTATAAAATTAAGTTGACTAACCAGGTTATTTAACATAAAATGTTTATAAGAATAGGAACTCTGTGGTTATTTAAAGATTTTTTTCTTTGACGTAAAAGTCATCATAAGTACAACACAAAAATCTTTAAAATCAGATACTGTTGTTGTTTTAAATTTTATAATATTTTTCAACATTGATGGATAAAAAGAGATCTTATTACACCACATCCGCTACTCAGCTTGGGGATACTAGACGCATATTGAACGTGAGAGTAGACTGTGATGATGGAGAAAGTTCTTCGCATACACAGTATTTTAAACAAAAAAAATATAAGAAGCATTACAATAGGGTCACTTGCGATCAGTACTTGGGTGAGCCCTCGTCCTCGTCGAGCACTATCTGTACTCGAAAAAATAAACAGTACGGACCAGACCAACTACGCGAGAGGCGGTTGAGGAGGACCTTGGACCCTGTGGTCTCGGGTGAACTTTGTCTATTATTTGCAATTTTAGTAATATAACATAGATATCCAACACTTGTCCACTAAAGTGCCCGTCTAATAGTTGACTCTCCGTCACGTGTGACGTGCGTCGTGCACACACGCAGTAAACCTATATTGCTGTTGAAGCAAAACTTTCCTCAACCTATTTCTCCTAATTTGGATGTCAAATTTTTATTGAATATCTCGTGTGCCTATACACAACGTGACCCAAACACCCTTCTATTGTTCGCTGCTATAGTGTCGCCCGGCGTGTCAATGATACTTGTTATTATAGTAGATTAGTAGATAGGTACGTACTTTATAATTATGTTTAATTTAATTTAAAAAAAAAACCGGTCATCTTCGTGTCTTGGACATCAAATACAATGTCAAAGGGAAATGTTGTCAATTTATAAAAGTTGACAAACTTAAATTCCCGGATGTAGTTTCTTTGTTTGTAGTGATTTTCTTCTATGAAATACCTATAAATGTTGACTATTTATTTTTTACAGATTTTTTCTTTTATTGGTACTGCAAGTCCCCTCTTCTTGGCAAATTTCATAACTGTAGGTCCATATAGAAAGTACCCTATAGTTATGATTACGCGACGAATTTCATATAATAAATGTTTTGACTGCGTTGACATAAAGCTCTAATAAGGGACTTTTAGATTGATACGTCCACGCGATGTTGAGATAAGTTGTCTTGACAGACGTACAGACGGACAACGAATCGATCCTATAATGTTTCCGTTTATTCCGTTTGAGGAACGGAAACCTAAAAACAATAATTCTAAATGTGAGTCATTTGTGGTTGTTGAAGACAGCTTAAAACATACCTACCGCACAAACAGAACGGCAAGAGGGGTGTGCGGCGCCGCCCGGCAGCGAGGTGGCCCGCACTCTGGAGTTACTCCTGACCGACCCCGCCGGCCGCCTGCTGACGGACAGGATTCAAGCCCACATCAGAGATTTTGTCGAAATCTCGCGCTTTGGATTTGTATCCTTTTTAATAATTAACCGTTTCTCCACTCCACTATATTTACATATTCGTAAATGGTGTATCTAGTACTTATGTGAATACGTCACCATAACGCTAATATTTTTGGATAAGACGTAATAAATAAATGATAAAGATATCGTTCCGAAATTTCCAAGAACCTGTTCATTCGATGACAAACTCTGTACTACGTCAATATTACTAAGCAATCGTGCACATGTGTACAAACAGACAAAACAAATACTCATTACACAAAGTGTGGTAGTGAGCACTAGGCTGAGAGGTCAGAATGACAACCTATCATAGAGTCAGAAGTTGGTGGCAGTGCATAGTCTGTGCGTATTGCTGGACTACCTGGTGGAGGACGCGAGCGGCGCGTCGTGGCCGCGCGAGTGCCTCCTGCTGCTCGCCGATAGCATGGACAAGCCGATCCTACTCCACCTCGCCTCCGACATCAACACGCACTTTGGACTACTGCAGGAGTACATCGGGTTTCTTGGTAATAAGTTAAATAATAGTTTAATGATAGCAGGCCGCTAGCGGTGACGAAACGTGCCCGTACGTGACAACACGCATCATCGCCGTGACTCTAATAAATTATTTTTGTAGTGTACTGGTATTATTTTTGTGCATATTGGCTATGGACATTGTTCAACGTGAAAGTAAGTTTGAATAAGTATTCCTTTTCCTTGAGTGAGGATCGAACCAACAACCAGTCGCGGTTATAGTTACATACCTGTGGTCCTGCACCATGAGCGGCATGACCATAAATATGTTTTAAATAAAGATAAAAGATATTTATTAACAAATAACATGCACAACTTCTGTTACATCTGATGGTACCCACACTAGGTACTCCTGTATCGTGTAATGTTGACACTCGTTGAACAAGAGATAAAAAGGTAAATAATCATAATAAAAATAAAGGTAATTTTAAAATATAGTTAATTTTTAAATTGTAATTACAGTTAGTATTAATAAAATTAATAATAATAGGTACTATTGTATACTTATGTGATAAAATATTTTCAGTGTTATTATAGTCTAAGGTAGCGTTGGTTTGGTTGGGCGGAACTAGGTTTCCTGTTTCAGCTTTTGTAATAGCTACATTATGCCAACGAACTGGCACGACGTTACCGTTACTTACGTGTTATTATGTGGACATTAAGTTTAAAGGCTGTGTTAAGTTTACATAACTAAAAATATTTGAAGCTTATTCAGATACGTAAAGACTAACGAATACTAAAATGTTTATAAAACTTTAGACATTCCGGTAAAGGTTGCGCATTTGTATTAAATACCTTTAAGTTGAAACTATTATTGATTTCAAAGAGTACCTACTCAAGTAGGTATATTGTTTTGTTGTACCTGGTGACAATAACAAGTTTAAGTATTAAGTGGCCAAAATACCTTTGTATTCAATGATTACTAATCAATGTAGTTTTTAAGGAATAAAAAAGAAAATAATACAAAAGTGTCCATTTAAAAGATATTGAAACAATTTAATTAATGTAAATAACATTTTATTTTAATATTTGAAAGAAATTTAGTTTCTCTTAATAATTCCCCCGTACGTTAATATTAGCCCCAGCTTTGTCAATATTTAGCCCAGATGCGGGGTCAGTATTAACAAAACACTTTTTTGGTTTTAACGACTGTATTTCTAAAATTACTTACTAATTAAAGATTACTATTACTAATATCATAGCTGAATAACCAAGGCGTATGAATAAAATATATAACAAAAACATCATTATTATCTCTATATATATATAGAGATAATAATGAGATAATATATATATATATATATAATGAGATAATATATATATATATATATATATATATATAAATATTAGTTGTTTAGATTAGATAATAGATTTTTTAAATCAAAAAATAAAACCATCCCCCGCATAATACATTAAAAATAGATAACTTAGAATTACAACAAAGATCTTGTGAAAAATATTTAGGCCTTCGAATTGATAGCAACCTAACTTGGAAAGTCCAAATCGAGCATATACGAAATAAATTATCTTCCCTCGCAGGCTCACTTCGACGTATCGCCCGGTGTATTCCGCGTCACTTACGTTATATTATTTACAATTCTCTAGTAAAGTTCAACCTGCTTTATTTTCTAGTTAAAAAAGAATATAAGTACTAATTTGAATTATTCAAACCTTTACAATTGCGTAGACTTAAAGATTAAACAACTGGCTTATGTAAATATGAACAAAACAAAAATGTTTTTACATAACTGTTAATATATTTTTTTAGCTTCAAGCTGAATCCCTCACATAGCAAGGTAGGCAGAGGGAATCTGGGAACCTAATCTTAAGATACTTTGTGGCCATAAAGGCACTACTATTGCGTGTTGAGTGGCGGAACTCAATGTTGTTCTTTGCCTCGACACCAGAAATGAATTGCCAAGAAATGAAACTGTAAATTTTAATAAATATTCCATTTCTTCGAGAGGGGAATGAACCAACAACCAGTCGCATTTATAATCATACTCTCGTGCCTCTGCGCCACGACTGGCCTCTTTATCTTTCTTTTTTCAGCTTCACGCTGTATTCTGCACACAGAGGGTAAGGCAGAGGTGTTCCCTCACTCGTGTTAACACTCTCCGTTCCCCACTTTCCGCTGAACTTTTCGAGGCATTGCGTGTTGAATGACGGAACTCAACGCTGGGCTCTTGTCTTGGTGCCAAAGCGAAAAAACATATTAATAAATAATATTCTCGAAACGCTGGCGTCGCCCTGTCGCGTCGTGGCGAAGGACCTCCGTTACTTGTAGTAACGAAGTTTAACATGCTCTGTTTCCTCCAAAGCTACATCCTTACAGATCGAAATTAGTAAAATTCAATTTTAACGCACATGCACAATTGTAAGCTGCTAGCACTTGTAGTAACAACGATTATAAACCCCAATAAAAATTATCAACCCCAATAATAATTCCTTAGGGGTCCATGCAAAATTTGAGACTGTTAGCATTTAGAGTAACGAAGTTTCGTACAAATTATCAAGTTCAAAATCAACCCCTTAGGAGTTGAATATTGGAAATTACCATCTTAGTAAGTACATGCGTCCTATTAAAAACACACATTTTGGGGTTGAATTTAGCAGGATCATAATCTTAATTAGCACATACGTCCTAAAAAGTATGTCCTGTGCAAAATTTGAGACTCCTAGCACTTGTAATCACGAAGCTTCATACAAACTATCAACCCCGAAAACAACCCCTTAGGAGTCGAATATTAGAAATTCCCGTCTTAGCGAGCATCTATGTCCTATAAATAACCTCCGTGCAAATTTGAAACTCCTAGCTCCGGTAGTTTTTGAGATTTAGTAACGAGTGAGTGAGTGACCTTTCGATTTTATATATATTCATATAGATAGATTAAAATGTCTTAATTTAGAAGAAGTAAAAATAAATTAAAAGCAAAAAATCTTATTTTTAAAAGCTTTAATTTAAACGATTTAAAAAGGAGATAAATTTTTCCTTTTAGATTTTAACTATCAACACATAACCTCATTATACACAATTTATGTGATCATAAAAGCTTGTCACGCGATTTACTTTTGGAAACAATTTAATTATATAAAATCTGGAAAAGTTAAAATTTTTAAAGTTTTAATTTAATATAATATTGATTAACGCACTTCACGCTCCAGCATCATCGATCACTTTACGCTCCAGCAGCAGTCGGTTCTCGTCAATGAGTGCAATGTCAACGGCATACATCATCAGTCATGGAGGCTGGTCCTGGATGTGAGCCGAGACAGTATCAAGCACTACATTGAATAAGAATGGACTAAGAGCCGAGCCTTAGTGAACCCCCTACTGTGATCTGAAGGGTTAAGTGTTACTGATTAAGTTTGTGGTAACGCCCAAGCCAAACCAAGAGTTATTAGAAAAAAATCAAGCTTTCTGGTATCGATACTACAATAAAAATAATCAAAGCTAAAGATTTTAGTACAACACGCCATGAAACCGAGCAGGATAGAATTGTTTTTTTGAGAAAGTAATATCAAAACTTCAATATTAAGATACAATGCTCACATTATGTATGTGAAAAAAAAAGATTTTGAAAATATACCTATATATTATTTATTAAACGAAACTAAATTTGTAGTGAAGCGCCAGCTACAGAAGAGCGCGAACTGCGAGTGAACAGACTGAGCGAGCGAGTGCTGTAAAGTGACGTCACGCGGGTCGATTACGGCCCGACGGAATCTCGCGTTGCGCGCTTACTTTAAAGTACAATATCTCAAAAACTAATTGACGTATCAAAATAATTCTTTCACACGTATTTTTTGTTTTTAAAAGGCAATACGATGAGAAAAAATTAAATTGATTGATTATTCTTCATAAACAGTAAAAGAATGGAATGACCAAAATATAAACTAGATCAAAATCGGTTCATGCGATTGAGATCTACGATGCCACCGACAAACATACAGATACACTATAATCTTCCCTGATAATTCTTCCTTCTTAATACCATTTTTTTATTTGAGCCAGTTCCTGAGGTTAGGGCGTTCAATTAAATATAAATCTTCAGGATCGACCAGGTTAAATTTGTGCCGTGAAACTTTATAATTACTTGCATATTCAAAGAAGATTTCATATAAATAAAGGAGTTTTATAATTTGAATAACACTTAAAAAGCGGCAAACTTTATTACATCCAAGATAAATTAAGATAAAAATAACCGAGATAGATTAGAGATGAATGAATGTTTTAAGGAAACCGCTGCCGCCTTATCCCGCATGAAAGAGGGTAGGTAGACGAAACATAATGCGAAGACACGCAGTTCTTTACATTGCGTGTTAAGTGGCGGAACATAAAGCCGAGCTTTGTCTTGCTACTATAGTGGGGAAAAGACAATAATAAATTGCATCAAGTGGAGATTGAGTCCACAACGCAACTAATATTAGTAGCTTCAATTTTTTCCCGCATAGCACTGCAGGCAGTGAGAATAAAGAGTTAAGCCACTCCATTCCCATTTTCGCTCAAGTCGCTATCTAGACTTATAGCAGGGAAATCAAAGTAATCCACAAATACCGCGTTTACCAGCCAGATGCTATTAGTGTCACAACGGCTTTCCAGCATACCTAGTGTCAAGAAATCATCATCGTATTTACGATCAGACGCCGTCTGCCTGATGTCTGTGAACTTAGCAGAGCATTGTCCAGCAGATCAAAAAAAATGGAGTTCTCTTCGCATGCACCTGAGTTCTATAGTTCCTGATAGGTTTTATAAATAGTTCTGTCGTTTTTACCCCTGAAAAAGTTATGTAAAAAATTATCTGCTAACTTCCCTTGGCAGATCATTTTTTTGCAAAAAAAAATCGGGGCGAGATCTGCACTCATAGGGATGAATAAAATAGTTCCTGATAATTTTTAACAATAGTTCTGTTAATTTCACGAAGAAAAAAATTTTAGCCTGAAAGAAAACCAGAACTCTGAAAAAAATATTTAGTACTTTTACATATGAATAGTTAAATTTGTCATTTTTCGACATTTCATATGTTCAACTATGCTCTGCTGGCAGTTTTTTCAGAGTTCTGGATTTTTTTTCACGCTATATATCGTAGAACTACTTATATTTTATTAAAAAATGAAGAGTTCTCGCTTCTGAACACGATATTCATATTTTTAAAAATATTTTTTCGTCTCATCAAATTAATTTAATATTTTTAACAAATCTAATTTTCAACTATGCTCTGCTGGCATTTTTACAGAAGTTATAGTTTTATTATAGGCTTTTTATAATAAAACTACTCATATTCTGTTAGAAATCAAAGAGTTCTCGTGTCTGAGCACATTAAACTACAAAACTATTTACTACTTTTACATATGTAGAAATAAAATTGTAATTTTTCTACATTTCATACATTCAACTATGCTCTGCTGGCAGTTTTTTCAGAGTTCTGGTTTTCTTTCAGGCTAAATATCGTAAAACTACTTATAATATATTTAAAAATGAAGAGTTCTCGCTTCTGAGCAAGATATTAATATTTTTAAAAAATATTTCTCGTCGCAACAAGTTAATTTGATATTTTTCACCTTCTCTCTCACTATGCTCTCCTGGCAGTTTTTTCAGAGTTCTGGTTTTCTTTCAGGCTAAATATCGTAGAACTACTTATAATATATTTAAAAATGAAGAGTTCTCGCTTCTGAGCAAGATATTAATATTTTTAAAAAATATTTCTCGTCGCAACAAGTTAATTTGATATTTTTCACCTTCTCTCTCACTATGCTCT
>DWNA01000147.1:0-36595 GCA_018249835.1 Heliconius besckei | reverse complement strand
CGCTGATTAGCGATAAGGCCGCCTTTTGTGTGTCAATTGTTATGTTTTTGTCGTTTTTATATTCTTCTTTTTCTTCTTAATGTATAATTGTGCACAATAAAGTGTAAATAAATAAATAAATAAATATTTTTTACTATACTATTTCATCTTCGCTCCCAGGTCCATCAATAATTCTCCATAAAAAGTTCAGTCCATAAAAATCATTATATAAATTTAAATAAATATTTTATTTCCTAAAGTGGGGATCGAACCCACAAACAATCATATTTACAGTTACACACTTGTTCTCAATTTTAATAAAAATGAAATTATTATTATGAAAGGAAATAAAAGGTACACTGTAATTAAGTACTGTTTTAATAACAAAATTACAATCACATTAGCTTAGAGTAGAAAAATTGAACAAAACGTTCACACACTTACGTAGAATTAACTTATACATAATATGTTTAATAAAAATAAATAAATAATCTTAAGACATCGTTTCATTAAAACTATTTTGATATAAACTTCCCTTCCTCTTCATATTTTAAGTTAAGGCGGATTTTTATGTGGTTCATCCAATGCAATTAATTCTGAAATAAAGAAATATATTTTAATTTACCTAATAAACCAAGACCACCAGGGTGAAATAAGACAGCGACTGACTGTAAACGCTATGGTTATGGGTTCGATCCTAGTTAGGGGGAATGAACTATTTTTATTTCTAGTCGGACAAGGCGCTGGGTTGAGTTCTATCACTCAACATCCAGGGGATCCCAAGCGTGGATTTTATACAAGAAACTTTGTACCCTACAATATTTCAAATTACCAACACATAATAATCGAGCAGTAGAGAACGGAACGTCTTAACAGACTATACATGTTATATGTAAATATCTTGCGTTTAATTCAGTGATATATATGTATATATTTATGTTTAATTAATATTGTTTACTAAGTGCAGCTACCAGCAGTTATATCTGATACAGTCGTACCACGAATGGAATTTGAACTCACAACCGGCGTGTTCATTACACATTCCCACGAGGTCGTTAAGATTATATGAAAGTTGAATCATATTATAGTATATGTTTACGATACGAGTAGGTACCTAAGCCTAACACTTTTATAAATATTACTAACAAAAAAACAGCAACATTTTTTTGTTACTAAAATTTCTGGGGTGGACGTAAAACTATTTTGGACTGGACACGGCCTAGCCGGCCCACCCAAGGATGAAATAGGATCGTTCCCCCAACATCCCTACACATTCCCTAACAATAACCAAATTCAACTTCAACTCCACTTACATAACAACATTCGACTCCCAGGTGCCTCTGAGCGGGGCACAGTACGACTCCGCTGATCCGCACTAGGTTCCCTGGGTCGCAGTCCTCAGTACGCAGACAGATGCCACCCTGCCTCACGCAAGGTTCTTCTAGCTCGATGATGCTTACCACTAGAATTTGAAAATTTTAGGTTATTTTAAGAAGTTTTATAAGCACGTAAGATTTAAATAACGATTTTCAATATAAGTAGTTGATGAATACTTATTTGTAAGAATATATTTAGTTTGTAAAAAGTAAATTGTAGATCTGTTTCCAATCTAGCCTTCATCTTTAAGCAATATTCCGCATTTAACAGGGTAGGGTAGGCAGAGGGATCCTAGACGTAAGACACTGTGTTCCCCACTTTCTGATTGAGTGGTGGAACTCAACGCCGCGTTTTGCCTCGACACCAGAGTGAAGAAATAAAAAATAGAAATGAAAATATAATCGTAAATAATTATTTCATTCCCCATAACCGTCCCGTTCCCGACGGTTTCCCGTAACCGTTCCCGAACCCATAACCGTCGCCACTACAGACACATGCTTGTGCCACTGCGCCACTACGACCTTAATATTATATAGTAAAATTTTAAACACTTATTTAAATTTATCTTAACTAAATAAGTACTGCTTACTTTAACTTCAATTAACGACGACGACGACTTCCACCACCCCGAATTGGAATCGAATCCACAATCGTCGAGTTAATCATTAGGGTACTTATATATATATATATATATAATACTTAATAGTATTTATATATAATATAATAAATTATATATAAGTACTTATAGCACTAATAATAAATGATAATAAATAACAAGTATTCTCTTTGAAGTTATTCTTTGTATTGTGTACCTTACAAAGTGAGTACAGGATGCAGTTTATGGGAACTTCCGCCCAACCTCTACTGAGAGTAAAACAGCACAATTAAGATAATAGTATTACGTTTTTATATATGTATTATAATTATTTACATAAACTTTAACTCTAATTAAATATTATTATTGTTATGTCAATTTATTTTATTTAATCTATTGTATTGTATAGGTTTTAGTATCGATTTCAAGATGAGTATGTGCATAAGATAACATGGGTATCCCAATTCAAATATGAAAAACGTTATAAAACGACAAAATTAAGCGAAATGGAAGATAATTGATGATAAAAATTCAAAATAAAGAGATATCATTAGCGTCTCCAATTTAATAATAATCTTTTTTAATAATAATCTTTTTTTTTACATTCGCAACGTATCCAACATTGAACAGCATTTAGTATGCAAAAACCAGAGGTGGAACATTTCGTACCCCACTTGCCACTCTATTTTCGATACATGGCGTGTTTCTGGCTCTTAGACCTGTATTTATAAACCAATCTTAAGTCTGAGATCGATCCTGAGATGCAGTTTTCCTTCATATAGGCACCATAAACAAATATTGCCTAGTCTAAGAAATATCTAAATTACATTTCCGGAATGAAATGTGAACTCACAAGCAACATACAATTAAATTTTATATTATTAATAACACCAAGTCTAGATTTAACATTTGTTTACTGTTTGACATTGATATTCTCGTAAATATTGAATTTACTGCGGCAATGAGCGAAAATTTAGTTTTAGACTATAAATAAATCTGACTCGATCGAGTAGTAAATAAAAATATATGGATAGTAAAATGTATGTAATAATATGCCTTAGTGTTCAGTAGTCAAGGTTATTACTATTTTGTTAGAGACTAGTCGTGTAGCGGGCTAGAGGGCTAGAGGAAGAGACAGGTTGTGGGTTCGATTCGAATTCGGAGAAATGAAATATTTATTATTTTCATGTTCATCGTTCTGGTGTCGAGGTAAAGCGCGGCGTTGAGATCCGCGCCTTAACACGCAATGGCTCTAGAATACGGCGGAAGGCGTAAAACGGAGTGGAGTATTGTTTTAAAAAAATAGCACAGTAAATAAAAACACTGTATACAAGAATATTTTATGAAATACAGATTAGGCCAATACAAGTGTGCAGTCCATCCATCCAACCATTAAAAAATTTAAGCATTTTTTAAACCTAATGTAAAGACACTCACTTCGCCACTCTCCGGCAAAGATATTGAGTGGAGGTTAATGACATATATTGTTTAAGATTCTAATAAAATAAATGTATTTTAGTTAATTATTTATTACATATTAAAAGTTTTTTAAATTTTATTTTATTAATTAGAATCATTATAGGTGCATAAGCTTCTAGATATTACTACAGTACCTATACATGTCAGCGGTCGATATCGACGATGGAGAATAGATTTAGTATTAAAGCGGGGAACTCCCCCTATTCCCCTATCATACTATAAGTGCATATCATAATATGAGGGAATATAACATAATATATATTATATGCACTTATATAAAAGATAACTACAATTTAACTAAGATTAAACTATATTTATTCATCAAAAAATATATATAGTAGAGAGAGATAAGAACGCACTTCCTTCGCCCTAACAGTTAACTTACTGGAAATTACTAACAAAAACAGAAAATATTCCAATCGTGGCGTAGTGGGCTCGATCTCTATTCGAGAAAATTAAATATTTATTTCAATTTATATTTTTATTTCTTCGCTTTAGTGTCAAGGCAAGCGTTGACTTCCGCCACTCAACACGCAATGCCTCCAGATTTCGGCGGAAACTGAGAAACCGAATGTCCTAACACCAGGTTCCCTCTGCCTATCCTGCTGTGTGCGGGATACAGCGTGAAATTGATTTAAAGATAATATATATAATTACTATACAATTCGTGTAAAACTCATAATAATAAAAAAATAAAAAAATCTTGCACTGGATAAAGATGGTAAAAGTACAAACAACTTTAATAAAAAAATATATTTCTAAGGACCCTTTTCTATGAAGCTTTTCACAGAGTTTTTAATTTTAAAATAATTTAGTTTACCAATATTCACAGTGCATTTTCTTCTAGGAACACTACTACGTAAACACTAAACAATTGTACTCAGAAAAAATCATGAAGCAGATCTTCTTCTGTTTTCTTGTTTTTTTTTCAGAGTAAGAATACAAAAGCATTTATTTTTATACTCATATTTATATATTTAAAAAATTTACGAAAAGCTTTAAAACAACCAAGGGTATTATCTAAAAGTCACATTTTTGCCACTCAACTAAATTTATTTTAAAATTAATTTACTTAAAATAATAAATATAGATTGCATAATGTGCATTTCTAAAGTGATTATATATTTCACAAAGCAAAAAAAAAATACTAAAAAGTACTTACAAAAATCCATTAAAAATAAAAATTAAATCTTAGTACAAATCGCGAGCACAACAAAAACAAACTTACATTCTAACGTCGACCTCCCTTTTAATGGGGTGGCAGCTACCCATGGCACTATCAAAATCAGCACAGCAAACGCGAAAACGTGTTTAAACATTTTATTTATTGGAAGAACTTATCCAACCCGTGTCCAAGTAACGTCTGACCACACCGTCATCCAACACGCATATTTATAGCATTTTGTTGATAAACAAAAGAGGAAATTAAAATTTCCCACGATTAATCATTACACGAACTCTGGGTAGTTGATGAGGAGAATTTTCTCCGTTTCAAGTCACTTTCTCGAAGCGCCTTTCGAACTGGGGGCGAGGTGACGCGATAGTAGATGATAATTCTAATCAATAGGTCATTCTGTTATATTAGTTTTAAGTTTAAGTACTAATTACGTAATGTTTTAGTAATTAATGAATATATATGTATTGTGTATTTTGTGCATTTTATTTTTAGTTCATAATTGGAATTGTGGCGGATTTCTCTTTCTATTGATTTTTTTATAGGTAGGTATATAAGAAATAGAGTAGTTGATGAGAATCATATAAGAAAATTATCATTGATAAGAAAGTAAGTCCAGGGAAGTAATGAAAATGCCATAAAACTTAATGACGTTTCAAGCTACCACACTATAAATAGATATAATACGTATAACCTTACTTTTAATTACTTAACTTCACGCTTTATCCCTAGCGGGGTAGTCAGAGAGAACGGAGCGCCAAACGCTACGGTCTCTACATACCTCTTTCGCCTCGTCCACTGTCATCAACCTCTTCACACATGCCCTTCGCGGGGCCCTCATGCTTTTTACGTGACCTTCCTCCAGTATCTTTGATACTATGTTTTCGAAGGTCAAACGAGGTCTCCCCTTAACTCTCTTACCACTCACTTTTCAATCATAGATCTTTTTTTCCATTCTTTCATCACTCATTCGTTCGACTTGCCCAAACCAGCTGAGCACGTTCTTTTTCATTCTCACTGTGACGTCCTCGGTAGTACTACTTTTATTGTACTTGCTAGCCTTACTTTTAACATTAATATATAATAATAATTAATTAATTTTCTTCTTTTTTAAAGAACTTTTTTTAAGCTTCCCGCTGTATCTTTCATAAAAGGCCTTACTTTCCGCCAAATTTTCCAGGCATTAAGTCTTGGAAGGCGAAATTTAACCGTAGCGTTTACAAGCGAACGCCCCCGTGCCATTACGCCACGACGTGACGGCCTTAAAAGTATATATTTAAAGAATATTCGTGAATTCGTGGTTCAGGCGCACAAAATGTATGCGACTGGTTGTGAGTTCGATCCCCACTCGAGAAAAATAAATATTTATTTAAATTTATATTGTAATTTCTTCGCTCTGATGTGAGCGTTGATTTCCGCCACTCAACACGCAGTGCCTCCTTTCCTTCTCCGATATAGCTTTTTTTTATTTCCAAATATACAATCTATTATTTGTTTTTATGGAAAAAGGACAAGGCAAACGAGCGTTCGGGTCACCTGATCATGATCACCGCCGCCCACGACCCCGTGCAGCACCAGAGGAGCTACAGGTTCTATTAGTATAATATAGTGTATTAGAAAACCACAAACGTAATCATAATCCAGTCTACGTGAGGACCGTCGCATACACTCAGCTCGGAAGCTCTACTAACAACAATGAGCTTATTCTAGTTTGTTTGTACAATGAAGGTTTTATATATAGTGTTTATGTTTGTATGGTACCTAGAGTAGATGGTTTATGAACAATTGTTTTAGTTTATTTTTAATTCTAAAATTCTAAGAAAAAAACATCATATTAATCTAAATCAAATAAAACGCTACGGTCTTTCTGTTTGTCTGGGCTAATCTGTGGAATAGCTGAACCAAATTTTATGAGGTTATAGAGCAATATACTTTTCAACCCGAAATTCCCGCAGTATAAGTGGAAGACCCCGTACCCAATTAGATATGAAATAATTAAATATTTTTCTAATAAATACGACAATTTTTAATAAAATACCAAAAGATTTAAATAACGATTTATAAAAATAAAATACTAAAATAACCAACAAATGTACTCTAAATATACTTAAATGGTATTAAAAAAAGCGGGCGAAACCGCGCAAGGGTAGTAAAAATTTTAAAATATTAGGGAAAATAATATACTATTTAGATTTTGTACGTTTTTTCATGACTGTAAATGATAAAAATAATATTAGATAACTCGATATATATAAAGTAGGGACTAGGGATGTTCATCAAATTAAATGTTAATCATACGACAACAGTAAAACGAAGGAACGAACTTGTTATTATGAAATTTCTTATAATTCCTAAATGTTGTTTTATATCGCCTAATACATATTTATTGTCAAATAAATACTTTTTATCAAATTAATTGTTAATATTAAAACAAAAACGATTATTTAATTACTTAATATTTTTTTATAGTTTTCTTACAATATAATGTTTAAAAGATCAAATCATAATGTCAAATCTTCTTTTTTTTACAGAGAAGGAGGAGAAAATCTAATGCTAAGACATTCCGTTCCACATTGTCCATCGAATACTAAAGGCATTGCGTGGTGAGAGGCGGAACTCAACGCCGCACTTTGCCTCGACACTAGAGAGAAGAAATGAAAATTTTAAATATTGCTTGAGCGAGATTCGAACCCCACACCTTGTTATACAGTCGCACTCTTATTTATATAATATTTTATTAATATTTTTCTTATTCTACATAATATTTAAAAGATCAAATCCTAATATTAACATTTAAGTACATCGACTTCCCTATTCCCATTCATTTTTTTGTTTTCATGATAGTATTAATTAACATTTATAAAGCGATATTCGTCGGAATATCTTAGATCTGGTCTTGACCTTGTAGTCAATTGTCAATTGTTTACTGTTGTATGACCCACAGACCTCCCCTATCATGTGACCCACAATTTTACGGCAGCCATAGCATTATGGACCTTGAAACTTGACATTAAGAATTATATTTGATATTTATTATTATGGAACATCTAATTTGTATTAATATGGAACGGAATGAGGTATCAACTGATTCTAAGAAGTATTTTGGTATCTTTTTTTTTCGGTGCGTAAGAGAAACTTCAGTTTTACTAAAGTGTTTGTCGATATATATTGTTATTATTTTTATTGGGTATATATTCAGTGGGCAGAGATTACATAGAGATGATTCACTCTGGTCTGATTTTTTCTCTAACTAATTAATATATTATCGTTGTTGGCTAAACAAACCTTGTCTTATTCAAATTTACGTGAGTGTATCAACACTAAAACTGCAATATTGCATAGTTACAAAATGTAAAGGATTGATTCATATATTTTAAGCTTTATATGCATGATATTATATCACAATATCATTACAGCTACGTACTTGCACGCTTCATCCCGCACATAGATGAATAGGCAGTAGTTGAGTTGTTGTTTAGTGTCGAAACTCAACGCCGCGCTTTGCCTTGACACTAGAGCGAAGAAATAAAAACGTTAACCATATAATTTCCTCGAATGGAAATCGAACCCACTACCTGTCATTTACAATCACACGCTTACGCCTGGCCTACGCTACGACTGGCCCATACATACATTCATATATCATTAATATAATAGAATATATTACAAGTGTCGCATCTCCCGTTACAATTATGCAACGGGAACGATAAACGTGAGAATGTGGATCCGTTCTCGCGGGTGTAACTTGCAATTTTCAAGACTATTAAATGTAATTGCGACCCAGTTGTACCTACAGCTCATTGGCTGTGTGCGTAAGTACTAAACTATGCAGGTTTGTTATCATAGGATTTCAAGAGGTGCAGGTTCAAATCTTAGTATATTTCTTATGTAACTACTACTTTTTTCTTAACACTTGGTTCTGCAATCGCAAAAAGTAATTAAAGCTTTAGTATATCTTTAGTTTATTTCAGCTTTAAATCTTTAAATTTCTATTGACCTCACTTTTATGTATGGGGTTGTTTCAGCGTCGATTAATTAACTGAGTTTTTTTTGGTAATATTAGCTAATTATTGGTTTTAAAAACAGGACTATGTTAATTATACATTTTTTACATTCACGCTGTTTCCCGCACACAGCAGGGTATTAAGAGGGATTCAAATGTTCAGACACTCCGTTCCTACTAAGACACTGCTAGTCCCCAAATATAATCACGTCAAAACGCTTCCCACTCGAAGCAATGAAACATTGAATATTTTAAAGAAATATTCAATTTCTGGAAAATTTTCCAGAAATTGTGAAACAGAGTGTCTAGACCTATAGCTCGCCCACCGGGATATAGAAAGAAAAAAAATTGGCAAGAAAAATAAAAAAAAAAATACCTCTAGCACCAACAAGTGTTTTTGAATAAAAACCACATTTAGTTGATAACATTTGATCATTTGACATACTACAGACATCGTATACATACATTATTCTAGATCACACCTTAGTTATATGCCTATATCTTGTAATTTAATAATTTCTTCGAATAAACTAAAACTTGCAGTAGTAGTAGTAGAATGACTACAACAAAAAAAATTATGGTCTTAGATAATAATTAAAATTAAATAATCTGGTCTTATATAAAGATAATTTTCTATTCTTCTACTTCGTTTATTTTTTCAACTTCAAGCTAGATGCCGCACGTAGCAGGATAGGGAGCCCTAGTGTTAAGACACTCCGCCAGGCAAGTCCAGTGCAGTGAGGCCAGTCGTAGACAGGTTGTGAATTCGTTTCCCACTCAAGAAAATTCTTCCCTCTGACGTCGAGGCAAAGAGCGGCGTTGAGTTCGCCACGCCAATTTGGCGGAAAGTGGGGATCCTAGTTCCTTTTTCTATTCAATAAGTTCTTCAATAAGAACCCCCCTCCCCCCTTAAAATGTGCACTAACACCGCCTTTACTGAATAAACGAGTCTCTTACCAAGCTACCCTTATTCAAAATGACATCGCAAATGGTCTAATACGGGCTCTATAAAAATAAATTGTGTGAAAATAAAGTTAAAGGAATAGAAGGCTATAATATTATAACTCTATTTCTAACTTTATGATTAATAAGATGAAAAATTGTTGAACACGACTGCGTATACAGTTACCTAGTGCACTTAACTACCATTTCTTGATATAAGTAACTAGTGGAATATAATTTGTATAGAGACTAATCTTGCAAAGCTCAGCTCTATATGACAACGAACTTAACTTTACCATTAGAATAGATCGATGTTACATGGTTAGAAAAAATATCGCACACTATTAGCCGGAATTAGCAAAAACATAAAAACACTAAATATTTTACTTGACATTCGTAAAAAAATAGTGAGAAAATGAATTTTAATGCAATTTGTATTGGACGTTTATATAACGTTTAGTTAACAACTAAGAGGAACATGCAGAACATTAAAAAAACTAAATAAATCGTTCACCTTGGGGCCAAATGTATGGCTGGTAGAAAAACGCATACCAAACAATGAATTATAAGTACACACCAGTCGCCACTTACATACATACTAAATCATTTTAATATATAAGGAAGATTCTTGGGAAGCACAGCGGAATGGAAATAAAATACGTAAATATAAAATGTAATCTCATGAAAAACGCTTAGAATAAACGCACTTACATACACTCGTATTATATTACGGGAGAAAAAAGGTTTCTAGGTAAGAAGTGATTCGATTGTTCAACAACACCTATATATATTAATATTTATTAGAGATGCGCCGAATAGTGGTTTGACCGAATAACTGAATACCGAATACTATTCGGTTTAAACTTTACCGAACCGGATATTCGGCCGAATTATTCGGTTTTCAATTTCTTCGTTATTTTGCCACGTAAACAGGTCTTAACATGTAGGCTACCTGTCGTCGCTAGCTAGATAACGAGCGGGCCGTACCTCAGCGCCACCCGAAAGCACGAAATTTCAAACATTGTCCAAATGTACTAGAAATTGCTTATCAACATTGTTGAACCAGAGGGTCCAACAATGACAAACAGGAAAGCACCTCTACAAAATATTACATTTCTTTTAGAGGAATCTCATGTGGCGTTTTAGAACTGTTATGAAGAACTTGCCTTGATTAATCCTGTCATTGCAGAAGATCCTAAAAGCCCAATCGCTGTGGAAAACATTAGTCTAATTTCGCTATTGTTTTTTATTTAAATGTGGCGTACCGTTCTCTTCTCTGGGCTGGTGCACTCCAGTATCAGCTCGTCTCATTTGATCGCATACAACGCAGAGCCGTTGGAATCACTGGGGACCCAATAATCTGCGAAGGACATGACACTTTGGCTTTGCGCAGTGACTCGCTGTGCGATCTTTACCGCATTTAGCATGGGGATTTTTCAGGGGAACCAGTTGACCTGTAGCCTGTTGATCCACTCGTGTCATGAGTCCGGACGAGATCGTAGATAGCGGTGGTCACTAACTCTCAGATGACCCGTACACTTGTTTCTGTGTCTTTTATCATTAAAAAAGTACTCCTGGTAATAGTGTATATAACGAACGATTATTTTCGAAAATAAGAAACTTATATGAAGAAAAATGCACCGTAATTTACCATTAATTGATTATAAATATTAAAATATGTACGTTTCTTTCCACTTAAGTTTTATTTTATTTCTACGAGGGGCGTTCAATATATTCTTGGTATCAGCACTGAAAAAACACACAAATTAACTCATTTTCTTTATATAGGTGCCCCCACCTGTCCCTCAAAACCTCAATACATTTGTTACCTCGTGATATTAACTTGTCGATTCCCTGCAAAAAATAAAGCCTGAATGCGCATTTATTATTGCCTTCAGCTCTTCATCATCTACAAATCGTTTTCCACGGACATCATTTTCAAATTTCGGAACAAATAATTATCTCTAGGTGCCAACACTGAACTATAGGATGGGTGGTTGATATTTTCAAAGCCACAATCGCAAACAGTAGCCTTGGTAGTAGTAATGTGAAGTCATGTCATGTGAAGCGTTGTCAAGGAGAAGCAACGCACCGTTTTCTTCAAAATTGTTGCGTCAGTTATTTCACTTGTAGTTAACAAAGGTTAACTAGCAGAGTAATGATAAGAAATGTGTATATTATTGATACCCTCATATAGTGTTATTAACTAAATAATTTGTCTAATTCCGAATGTACTAAGTAAATCATATCGATACTGAAAAAACTTTGAATTCTTCTCGTACATTAAATTTTTACACTGTTCCTCTATCTCTGTACAGGTATGTTATAGTGTCTATTGTTGTCAATCTGCGACTTAAGTATGTTCATTAAAAATTTAAAATGTTGATTTAAGGCTTTAAATAAATATTGACTACATTTTAAGATATATGTTGATTTGTGGTTTAAAAGACGTTTCATATTTAAATTCTACTGTGTCGTGCAGCCAAGAAAATAGAAATACTCAAACCGAATTTATTCGACACCATAGCCGAATAATTCGGCCGAATACGAATATTGAAAAAGATGCCGAATACATCGAATACCGAATACTAAACGAATATTCGGCGCATCTCTAATATTTATTATGTCACGGATTTTTTATTTATTCCCATTTCGCAGGAAAGTACTTATGCTACTTTATAGATAAAAAAAAATCTAATCAGCTTCACGCTGTATCCCGCATACAACACGATAGGCAGAGGGAACATATTGTTAAGACACTCCGTTCCTCACTTTCGCGATTTTTTCGAGACATTGCGTGTTGAGTGGCGGAACTCATCGCCGGGCTACTATAAAGTAGTAGTATATATTTATGACAATGAATTCCGACCACCGGTAACTCCAGAGTCCAGGCATGTTTATATATACCGAGTTTCCTCGTAACGACCTTGGGCTTTTATTAGAACATCTGGTGCAAAGAAATGGGCACGAGGTTCCGATATAAATCTTTTATAGTTAGCGCGAAATCAAGTTCCGATCGGTCTGTTGTCTGTAATCCGTCCGACACCGACCTTCATACAAACGATGACGTTATTATTATATAAATACAATCAGCTTCACGCTGTATCCCGCACACAGCACGGTAAGCAGAGGGAACCTAGTGTTAAGATACTCAGTACCCCAATGGCATTATTATCGTTGTATATTTTGTATTATAGAATTACTTAAACGATAATCAATTAATATTTGTATCTTTTTATATTTGATCTTAATGAGAACTGAGTGTCATTACACTCGGTTCTCAGGTTCCCCCTGCCTATGGTATGTCGGGGTTCAGCGTGAAGCGTACAAATATATTTACTGCGAAATTTTAAAAAAGTAACTCGAAGTTATATTAGTTTTATTAATGCCGGGACAAACTTCATTAATGTAAACAAAAGTAAAAGACAAAAAAATTGATAATCAATGTATATATATTTAATTCATTTGTCATTACATAAATATAAAGGAAAACATCATAGACGAGGTCATTAATAAATTAAAATAAATATCTTTTTCATAGCAAAAGTCTTGAGTATAGGTGACAATAACATAAAATAGTAGTTCGCATATATTTCAAAAAAAAAAAAAAAAAGAATTGACAGTCATAGCCATAACTTTTGGATTTATCTTATTTTTGGTGAAATTATGTGTTCTTGTTTACCTTGTCTCGAAACTTGTAATATGCGAGTTTACCCTCGCTATTTAAAAATATTTATATAAAAAAAAACATATTTACAACATATTTATATAAAGTAACATAAGTACATTAATATGGAAAGCCCAAGGGGAATTTACACATTCAACATCAAAAAAACTATAATGTTTAGAATAATAATAGTTGGAAATATTTTATATATAACGCCATTTTACGGTTTTAAATACTAATGTATATTGTTAATATAGTATAAATTAATTATTGCTGGTTAAAGATCATTTAGTTAAAATAAACATTACGTCAATATCACATTTCAATGTAATATTTAAAAAATAATTGTTTAGTCATTGTTGTGTTCACATTTTATAACTATAGTCACTATACAATCTTACTTATTTATTTTATATTAAATGTAGAATAAATTACGATAAATATCTTCTGCCCTAACTATGTATATTTCGATGTAAACTATTATAAAATACATATATATATATCGGCAAGCTAATCAAGACATCCAATAAACATAGATATGCATTTTTTTGTTTATAGAAAAAAATTAAGAAATAAATGTAATTTAATTTATTAAATTTATCACCTGTTAAAGGAAAATATTGTATTGTTTACTAATATTAGTTATTTTATTGAATCATCAAACTATAGATGCCAGGATGCCTTACCATTATTTCTATACTATTACAACCGGATATACTAAATTTGATGTGATATGTTTAAACTGTCTGTGATGACTTCTACTGTATTTTAAAATGAAACATAATAATTACTTTTTAAATATGTATGTTTATTCTACAGGGTGGAAGAGGCAGCGCTCCTTTTACTGAAACTGCATATAGGGTAAAATATTTTAAGCCCAGAATTAAAAAAACTAATGAAGGTACCTCAACAGTTTTGACGTAGGATTTTTTTTTCTTTTCACGATTTTTATCCATATCTGTATTTCGTGTGACACACACATAAGTGTACGACGTTGCCGCTTTGACAGGTAAGTGTGCGCGTGCCTATGTTATACTTTACAAATGGCATTTTATTTTAAAACGATAATTTTATTATTTATTTTGTTTAAAAAAATAACTTTTTCATTTTTGGGAATTATGTTTTTTCTGAATTATAGAGTAGTTAAAACTGTGGTTTCATTTAAAGTGGTGCTGACAATTCCACCCTGTATAAAGCGTGTATTTCGATGAGGGAAAGCTCATATAAGAGGAAAATCCTTTTATGAATTATCACAAACAAAAATCTCTAATGCATTCCTCGTGAAAGCAATAGTCAAAAATTAAAAAAAACAGTTATTTTAATCCTGATTTAATACAGACAGGTAGGCCAAGTATGAATCGATTTTCCTAAAATGACATTTATACATATATTTTTTATTATTCAATAAAAGAATTAGTTGGGCAAAAGACAAAATGTCTATGGCACTTTACGGAATGCAGAGTATATATAGATCTACATAAACACATATAAAGATAGTAAGGCATAATGCGGAAATTACAAAGGCACATACATACATAAGAATGATATACTTATAATATATTTAATTTCATTATATTTATCTATATTTGAGAAATATTAAAATTAAATGCACCTATGAGATTACTAATGCTAATGCCGTAATTTTTGCTTTTGCCATTATTATTTTTTACAACAATACTTATAAATACAAATAGATAATAAAAATTATAAACGATAGAGCAGGCGCATTACGGAGCTCCGTAACCATAACGGATGCTATTGGATATAAGAAATAAAAAAAATACCCGTTTCGAATAAGTTACGGAGAAATTCGGATATAGGCGGAGTTTAAATGAATAAGGCTTGCTATCATACAAGCTAGCGCTTAATACGAAGTGATGAACTCTTGTTACAAGAAAAAGATAAACAACTAATATCTCAAATTGTCAAACAGATTGTTCAAAAAAATATTTCTCAATAATGTAATATTAATATATGTCGTAGAGCCGACGGCCGCTGGGACAGACGTCTCGTAGAATGGAGACCCTGTACAAAACGACCGATGGGACGACCCCCTGCCAGATGGGCTGACGACATAAAGAGGTTGGCGGGAAGCGGATGGGTACGAAAAGCTGAGGATCGAGTGTGGTGGCGAGAATTGGGGAAGGCCTATGTCCAACAGTGGACAAAAGATGGCTGTTGATTATGATGATGAATATAATATTCGTAAGCGATATATAATGGCTCTAACGGATATTATATCTGAAACCAATATAGTATTAATTATTATTCTTATATCCGAAATGTTACATCTCTCTCTCTATAGACGTTACAATCAGGGGGCACACAGGGACTTTATTAATTATACAGTTATCAGTCAGAATATTATAGTGCTATAATATCGTATAGTCAAAATGAGTCCCCTAATAGTTAGTTTCCTATTGAATAGCTATTAATTACATAGAAATACACTCATTGTTCTATTAAAGCACCAAAATAACACAAAAATACAGATCACACGATATTTAAGTTTTAAGATATAGAATGGATACAATGTCTTAAGAATATGGGAACCTAAACGTGAAAAACCTAGAGTTGAGACACTTCGTTCACCACACACAGCCCAATCTTCGAGACATTGCGCGCAACTTGACGGAAATCAACACCATCGTTTGTTTTCTATCGTATTCAAATTCAAAACATTCTTTATTCAAATAGACTATTACAAGCACTTTTGAATCGTCGAATGAACATATAAACAAAACGCAACCACCGGTTGGGAAGACAATTGGAATCGAACTCGCAACCGGCTGGTTGCAGTCAGTTGCTGTCCCAAGACCTCTAAAAAACTAATAATTAATAATTTTATAACAATTATTAATGTGTTTGATAATTTAAAAAAATATATCCATCCTATATACAAAAGTTACAAATTACAATAATAAACTTAGAATCATAATATTATAAGGAAGTCATCAAATTTAAGAACGTATTTACAAAATATGCTGAAAAATAATTGTATACATAAAATACGTTTAGATTTCTTTCAATATAATTATGATGTCAAATATTTCGATGGTAAAACTTGGTAATTATATTTATTTATAATTAATATAAAAAAATTGTCTGTTTTGTTTTTAACAATTTTAAAAATTTATTCCATTGGGAAAGAAAAATACTTATTTAGAAAATGTGTAAAATTTGACGTAGCGGGAATTGCAAACTGTCCACGATACGATTTTTATTCTATATTATATTGTTATAGTTAAATAAAGTAAATACGTACTTATATTTTAGATCCAACATAAGTATGATCACAGCAAGTTATATTTAAAAAAAATCTAAACATATCCAAAAAGCAAAAACATATTAACATGCATTCTTATCGAATGTACGACTAGAAGTATAAACATTTATAAGTACGTTCTTAAAAATTAACAAAAATGGTCACTACACACAATTTACCACAGAATAGAAGTTAAATAGAAGTGGCAAAGACCGAGTCAACTGCTGAAGATAAAAAAAAAATTCAACTCAATAGAATTCGATTTCGCGACTCTGATTTTTTTTTTTTGAATTTTGATACGTCCAAGCGTTCAGACCACTATGCCGTAAGTTTTCATCGAGCTACGTCGAAATTATTATACACTTGTATTAATTATTAGTAAAAATAAACGTTTTACAAGAAATTATCGTGGCATTCTAAAAAAATTTATATAAAAACAAATTGTAAATGCTACTTCTATATTATTTATTCTCTGTGGCATTTAAAATTAATTACATTTAAATTAAATGATCTTATCATTATTAAATTATCTTTGGTTCGGCGACTAACGGCCAGCGATAGTAGACGCCGAATACAAAATTAAATTCAATACAAGAAACACAATTATATGGAAATTTCTGTATTGAATTAATTTAATTTAATACACTGCGGTATTTTATTATATTCACATATACTCAGACCCATAAAAGATATATTCACTTTTTGGAGACGAAAACTTGAAACATTATTGATTAAACAAATTAAAAAAGGTATTTTTAATATATATATATATATATATATATATATATTCTTCGGTGATCCCGTCGTCTGTACGTGTACTCTTTGAGAGCGCGCCTTAATTTAAGAACTAAACTAAAATAGTGTTTTTGTGTTTTCATATTTTTTCCATTGTTTTATTTTAGGAATTTTACTATAAAAAAAAAACTTGAATACATAAATATTCTAAAACTATGAAACATGTCAATCATTTTTATCGTGAGTTTGTTTCAATAGTAATCGTCTTGCAGTAACGTCAGCAGTGCCCTCGTCTGTTCGTAATGTTCACGTATAAGCTCTTCACCTTTTTATTTCATATTTTTTATGAATTCTTCTACAGGTTCTTCATATCTTTTATCCAAATCAGCTAACTTCCGATCCGATAATCCGTAATCCGATTCCGAATTACCTGCAACATTTGTAATGCAACATTCGCTGATGATACAGCCATACTTGCAAGTCATGAAAATCCTGACAAAGCATTATTACAGCTCCAAGCAGGCCTTGACCTTATATCAGCATGGCTCTAGAAATGGAGGATAAAGGCCAGTGCGCATAAGTCAGCACAAGTAACTTTCACCCTAAGGAGAGGCAATTGCCTATCTGTGTCACTAGAGAACATTGTACTGCCTCATAAAGATTGTGTCAAATATTTGGGGATACATCTGGATCGTCGGCTATCTTGGCAATACCACATAAAGAAAAAAAGGGAAGAACTCAACATCCGTTACAAAGGCTTACATTGGCTGCTGGGCCGAAACAGCAAATTGGTCTCTGATAATAAATTACTCATCGATAAGACCATTCTCAGACTTATTTGGACATATGGGATACAAATCTGGGGTGACTCAAGCATCTCCAATATCAATATCCTAAAGGGGATGCAAAACATTATCCTACGTAATATCTCTAATACACCATGGCTTATCACCAATAGTGAAATTCATGAACACCTTGGAATCTCTACTGTCAAGGAGGAAATTCACAAGAACATCATCAGATACCGGGAGAGGCTGGAAGAGCATCCCAATAAACTTGCTTCTGGGTTAACTACAAGATCCTACAGGAAGCAACTTTAAAGAAAGGACATTCTGTCAATAACTCCATGACAGTCACTTTGGCGCACAGTATAAGTAGATGCAATCGCTGGATTGCACACTTTAAATGTCTTACCTCCCTACACTTCTGCTTAAAATAATAGTACTGATCGCAGAAACAACTAAGAGAAAAAAAAAATATGGATCGGAAAATAGCTGATTTGGATAAAAGATATGAAGATCCTGAAGAAGAATTCATAAAAAATATGAAACAAAAAGGTGAAGAGTTTAAACGTGAACATTACGAGCAGACGAGGGCAGTGCTGACGTTACTGCAAGACAATCTATTATTGAAACAAACTCACGATAAAAATGATTGACATGTTTCATAGTTTTATAGATAGGGGGACGACGTTACTCGCGTCCGCAGGATTTACCATCTTCTCGTGAGATCTACCCTGCACGTGTCCCCTGGGTGGTGCCGAACGAGTAGCAACACCGAGGCACAGGCGGCGTTAGTTAACGCCGCCTGTGCCTCGGCGTTGCTAACCTGTACACGCTGCCTTGAGCCTTGGGGAACTAAATACCCCCTAAGTGTGGCCATGGTGCCTTGGGAAAGCACCATGTGTATTCTCCCAACTCTTTTTAATGAAAATGGAAAATAATGAGATTGATTTGTCTTGATCCGGCTAACCTCCGGCGCATTGAGGTACCCGGGCCACACGGTGTGAAATTTGCTACCGAAGACTGTGCAGATGTGGGTAACCAGGCTTCTGCTTCAGTGAATACTACTGGAAGACGTAACTCTATTCTACAAAATAAGTTACAAAACCTAACTGCTACACCCTCCACGGAGTACTCGCTGTGGAAATTCACCAAAAATCTCAACAGACCGCAACAAATTAAACCGGCCCTAAGAAATGGCAGCGGAGGTTGGGCTAAGACTGGCAAGGAAAAAGCAAATATCTTTGCAAAACACCTTGCAAACGTTTTTAATTCAAACAATGGTTGTTCTCCAGAGCACGAGCAAGTGGTTGACGATCTATTACAACAAGATCTCCAATTATGTCCACCACTGAGACCAGTAACAATAAAGTAGCTAGCAAGACACATACGAGGCTTAA
This sequence comes from Heliconius besckei, assembly GCA_018249835.1. Classification (NCBI taxonomy): domain Eukaryota; kingdom Metazoa; phylum Arthropoda; class Insecta; order Lepidoptera; family Nymphalidae; genus Heliconius; species Heliconius besckei. Next base: position 17,197 of record DWNA01000147.1, on the reverse strand, counting down.
AAAACAATAAAGCACCAGGCTTCGATCTTCTTACCAAGGAACACCTAACCCAACTCCCTAAAAAGGCACTAGTATTTATTACTGAAAACCGATTTTTGTATCTGGTGGTCTACCATCAGATATAAAAATCGGCTCAGCAACCACCCAAATGAACTAGCAGCAAATCTGATGACTATCAGCTATAGTAAACGACACAATATTCAGACACTGGATGAAAGATGGTAAAAGATGAGTAGAGCTTCCCCCTGGGGAGGTTCCTCGAAACGCCAATAAACTTAAAATGAACAGATCTGCTTATAGTTTGGGACTGATCGCCGAGATTAACTGAGACCGAGAACCGAGATTAAACAGAGAGAGAGAAAAAATGTGTTTCAATATTTATGTATTTCAGTTGTTTTGTGGTGAAATTCCTGAAAGTTGAATTTGAATAATATACTTTCTAAGCAATTTATATTTATACAAATTAAAATCCCATCTTAACAACAATTACTATTCATCATACCGACATTTTCTAGCATTCAATACACAATTTCCATATCAATTATTTCCTGAGTCAAAAAATTAACAACTAAATTATACAAACTACAGGTATTTATACGCTAGCACCATTTATAAAGAAAACACAAGCACAAGTTACATACATTTCATATGAGATTACTTTAACCTAAGTCTACTATGGAAATCTGGGCGAAGCCTTTTAGAGTTTTATCGTCGATTGCCTCGCTGAGTTCAACCGAGTTCTGAAAAAACAAATGAAATTATCTATTGAAAAATGTTACAAGACATGTTGTAATAGTATTTATTTTTTTGTACTATTTTTCGAAGTAAACGCGACGGTTGTATGTTCAATCGCGATTTGGAGGAACAAATCCGTTTGCTTTCCTTGCCGTGGTAGGAAGACAAAGCGCGGCGTTGAGTTACGGAAATTGGGTACGGATGGTCTTAACACTAGGTAGGCACAGAGGACTGTGTAGTTTGCTGTATTAGGCCGGAACCATTCATTCTCGATCCGAGTTCAGTCTGGAAAAATATTCTTGTATGAGAGAATTCATACTGTCATTCCGGTCAAGTTCGCCACTTCTGGTACGCATATAAGAATATTTCTTATATAACAGACTGAGAACGGACCGAGAACGAACCGTGACTGACACTACAGTGTGAACTACCTTCAGAAATACAATGCTATGCTTAAAAAAATGTTTCAAAAATTTTACCTTACTATTTATATATTTTAAATTACTAATTTATATAATACAATCCACTCTTCTATATGCAGTTTTGTGATATTAGCACACAATCATTCCCGATTCAATACCATTGTTGGAAACGAATATGCTTACTTTCATCGTAACTAATAAAACTTGTAGGCTACCACACTTTCACATACATTAAAATCTTTTCTAAAGACAAAAATCATCACAAATTTGATATTAAAAGAATAAAAAAAAAGCGCTTACCAAATAGAATGTAATAGTTTTCAATCTCTGCGGCATGCTCTGCGCGGCGAGTAACACCGCCAGGTTTGTCGAGATCTGCACAGAGTCATGTGGGTCCACAAGACTGGCGCCCACCAGCTCGGAGGCGATGCCCTCGGGCGTGTCCTTGCCAGTTATGAACTCGAAACGTATGTCGTTTAGCTCATTGCGTTTGTTTCTGCAAGGATTATTTTTATATGATTACTACATGTTATAGTTTGTTGTGGTTGAATGCGCTAATCTCAGGAACTACTAATAGAGGAATTCTTGAATCCTTTGAGGTAGGCAGCGACTAATAGAAGAGAGTAACAATGAAAAGATTGTAAATATTTTCAGATTTTAGCGCTACATAGTATAATCAAAATGTGTCTCTCTTTGTAACTTTCCCAATACAACACTATGACTATATCAGTTAAGGTTTAGTGTGAACATATTTTTCCCATACCATTTTTTTATGTAACTTGCTATCTGTTTACACTATTTTAATAGAGTTCATAAAGTTGTAACTTTTTACCAGTAAACGATTCACCTTGACCTTGGGACTACTACTAAATGCAATATATTTGAAACTTCCTCATTGAAATTTTCAAATTTCAATTTCATTCAAAATAAAAAGTTACAAGCATAATTTTTTAAATTTTAAATACTTTAGCCTGACTTTAGTATTAAATAATACCTCAAACCTGAGAAGAACCGGGGCAATGAATTCAGTGGGACTTTTTTTTAAATATGCTTTTGCATACCAATAATAAGTGTAAAATACAAATACACACTCTGTTCCCTACTTTCCGACGAATTAAAAAAATAAGTTAATTAAAATATATAATCACCTTAGCCTTAGTACTAAGTTGATGACTGCTGGTTCCTGCGGGGCTTGGACCACAGGTGCTGGTTGACAACTCTCTTTTACCGTTGAATCCTATTTTATAAGGAAACAAAATATTATTTATAATGAAAGCTCTAATTTTTTAAACTTAAAAAACTTTGTAAAAAGATTAAGTATAATTTACATTCAGAGAGTACACAACTAAATTTTTTAAATAAATATTAATTTCCTGTAATGAGTGATTTAATAATTTTAAAACATTTAATAAAATAAATATTCAATTCCCTTGTTAATAAAACAACAAGGGAATTGAATATTTAAACATGGATTTGCTTGTAATTTTGGACATGCCTTAAGGAAGTGATTCCTCCCTTCAAATGACAAAATGAGTGATCTGAATCTTGAGAGCGATCTTAAGATATCGCCGTAATTCTTTCTTTCATGTAAGCGATTTGAAAGACTGGGACATGTCTTCGTCAATGGCACTACCTATAGCGCCTAGTCAAACCGAAGTCTAATCTGTAAACCCACCTCATCATTATCACTGCCGCTCGACTCGGCTCTCTGCAGCTCGTTCATGGGTTTCTTGTCGGGGGCTGGGGAGTCCTCCTCGTCGGAGTTGGGCTCCCCTTCATTCTCCTCTTCCTCACTCCACACCCACTTGCCCGTCACGCTGCGGTGCAGGCGACCGGAGGCGCCTGGTTGACGTTTACTTGCCTGGAGGTAAGCGTACAATATTCAGAATTAAAAGTTTTGTGTTCAAATAGTGTTATATGTAGGGAAAGTTAGGGTATCTGAAATTGGGGCATTGTTTGCCTGGGTATAAAATAACCAAAGGTAAGAATTTTTTGTAATTAAATTTGGGCAGTCTGTCGTCAGTGTCTGCAGCGAACTATAGAAGGACCACCTTAATATAAAGCTGCACCATACTAAGGCTTTCCAACTGTTAATGGAGTAGCAATTTTCAAACAGCTTGATTAAATTAATCACACTATTAGTAAGTCCAACAGAGATAACAGATGATCTATGTAGAGCTTTTAAGCTTTCATTTTTCTTCCTTAATTTGGAAGTTTCACTACCGTAGAATAGTGTCAGTACCAACACTGCATTGTGTATGGCTAAACATGCAGCTGTGCTGATGTTTCGCCATCTTTGCACCTTCGTTTAAGCATCTGTGAAATAAAAAAATACGTAAAAATTATTTACTAACCTTATGTACCCTAGTTTCCATACTAGGCCCGGTGGCGACTAGAGTTTGAGTTAAGTATTTTTTATCTTTAGCCTTTTTGAAAAATGGATGCTTCAAGAGCTCAGTTGCGGTTGGCCTTTTGGCTGGATCCTTTTGTAGGCAATCTATTATCATTTTTCTAAATGTTTTTCCGTATATTTTGTACTGTTCTTTTTCATCAGCACCTTAAAAAAGTACAATAAACATTATATTAAAACTTGTATACTTTGCCATGATAAATGATATACATGTGTTTTTAGATCATTTTATTTTAGCTTCACGCTATATCTTGAACATAGAAGAGGAAGGAGGAACCTATTGTTTAAACACTCCATTTCCGTTAACGCAACTTCGTTCTCTACTTTCCTACGGATTCTGGAGGCATTGCGTTTTAAGTGATGGTACGTAATGCCAGGCTCTTCCTCATTACCAGGGTGAGGTAATATAAATATTAAATATTTCAATGCACAGATAGTTAAAAATCATTGTAATAGTTCATAGTACATGGCAGCGACATTAATTAATTTATACTTCTCGAACATACTTTTTAATTTTAATTTTATTATTATTTACATTTGTTTAATTATTTTGAGACAAAATCGTATAAAAGTTAAATAGAAACGAGTCTTATAATGTTACACGGGAACCTACGAAAACTCAATACGAAATAAAGATTATTTAGAAATTACTTGTAAACTAGCGGCCTACTCATGGGTTCACCCGCATACCACCTATAATACATTTATTCTGTTGCAATTGCCAAGAGAGAAGAGATAAAAAAATTCAATCATAAACACTATGTGGCTGTATATGATAGGACGTCATCGGGACGTCATCGGGGCACCTAGGCTTGAATTTTCTTTTTCAAGCCTAGGCTTTTTACGTCCGTAAACAGAACGTTGAATTATTTAAATTTTACTATTTTTCGAAAAGTATACGTCCAAATTACAGGCTATACAAGCCAAAGATAATCTTTACTAAATTTCCTTGATGATGAAACAATTTTCGCTCGTAACTTTTCAATATACATGTGAAATAAAAATGGATGAAATTGCGTAAAGGTGATGCTTACAATTTTCAATAATTTTTTGTCACAAAATGCAAATGCAAAAGAATAAAATGAGATGGAAAGCTTTAGGAGGCTTTTGTCGACGGACAAGCTGATTTAGATTTAGAGGAATGTAAATTTAGTTTTTAGCAACAAAGGCTTATTATTATTATTAAGGCTTTTATAGAGTAGTTAAACTGTAGTTTAATTTAAAGTGGTGCTGACACTTCCATCCTGTATAAAGATATTGCTTTTTTTTTAGTACATCTAAAGATATAACAATTTCTATTTAAAAATGATAATAATATTTATATATTAATTTCAATAATAATATAAATATTACCTGTATCCAAGTTAGGTGGATCATTCTGCAGTGTCAACATAAGCACCTTCATTGGTGGGTATTTGTGGTAGGGCGCTGTGCCGGTGGCCATTTCTATAGCCGTAATGCCGAACGACCAGATATCCGCTTTGAAGGCATAGCCATGATCCTGAGAATAATCAATATTTTATATCATAATCATATCAGATAATTGATATTTACAAGACACTAGGTTAAATGGACAATTTGTTTTCATCACATTACATTTTTCTTATAGCTGGTTAGGAGGGGGGAAACCTAGTGTCAAGACACTCCATTATCTTGATAACAGATGGGAATCGAACCGACAATCGTCGCGTTTATAGTGACATGCTACGCCACTACGCCAGGACGACCTTAGGGCGTAATTAGACTTCGTTGAGTGGCGGATCTGAACGCCGCGACTTGTCATCTTGCCAGTGCGATGTATTTAAATACAATTTCTTTCTATTTCTAGCTCTTTATTAAAGTAATGAAGCAATTCTATTCAAGCTAAGAGTTTACTTCACAATGTTACCTGTTCCATAACCTCGGGGGCCATCCAACACGGTGTACCAACAAACGTATGCCTAACTTTCTGCCTGGACAGATCCCGGCCTGTAGCCAGCCAGGATGAAACGCCAAAATCAGCTATCTGGACCGTACCGTCGTCGCCCAGCAGTATGTTACCGGCTTTTATGTCTCTGCAAAATATTTGAGAGAATATATCATTTAATGTGTCAGAAGATTCGTTCCTTATTTTGTTTTATCAAAAAGAGCTACAAGTGGTTATAGTTGTGTGTTAAGTGGTTAAATTGTCATTGCCAAGCAAACACCAGTCCAGCTTAAGCTTAAAGAAGCTTAACTTAAAGAATATATAATAATAAATTTTACAGCTCCATGCTGTATCTCGTTTATAGGAAGGTAGGTAGGGTGATTCTAGTGTTAAGACACTCCGTTCTCCATTGACCCCCAATTTTCGACATTGTATTGTCGAATGGCGACACTCAACGTCGTGATTTCTCCTTTAACTAAAGCATGAAAATGAAAATAATTTATGCAACAAGTGGGAATCGAACCCACAGCCGTCGTGTTTTCAGTCCCAGGCAATACCGTTGCGCCACAATGACATTTAGTCTGATTTCTTACTTTATTTAATTGAAGAAAATTTGTTTGTAATGATAATATAAAAGTATTTCGCAAGCAAATAGCAGATGGATTTAATATCCTTCTATAAAGAAAGTAGTAACAAAATTTTAAATTTTAAAAATATATCAAACAAGGGAAGAAATACAATTACAATTTTTATTAGCTTTACGCTGTATCCCGCACTTAGCAGGTAGGCAAACGGAACCCGGGAACCTAATTGAGAAACTCCGTTCCTATTAAGACACTGCAGTTCCTTCCACTTTCCGCCGAATTCTAGTGTCGCAAGAAATACATTATTAACGAAATAAACTATTACAATAGCAATAAAAAACTTTCACAATGAGATATTATATATTAAATAATATTATATCAAACATTGAAATTATAGCAATACATATATGTATATATCAGACTAAATTTGATATATGCAACGTCGCTACTGAATCCACAAACAAATTAAAACATAAAGAAATTAATTTATTACTATACCAAACATTGTAGCATCGTTTGAAATTCAATTTGCAATTTTAGCAATATGTTAACAAAATGTGTAATGAATCGCTGAAAATATGTAATGAAATCGCTTCTGCAAGGCCAGTCAAATAATAGATAATAATAAATATTTATAATATGAGTATTTATTAGACTCATACTAAATAATAAATATTTTTTGTCAGCTTCACGGTGTATCTAGCACATAGCAGGGTAGACAGAGGGAACCTGGGTAACTAGTGTTAAAATACTCCGTTCCCAACTTTCCGTCGAATTGTGTAAGAATTGCCTGTTGAGCGGCGAAACTCAACGCCGCACTATGCCACGAGCCTCGACACCAGAGCGTGGAAACGAAAATTTTAAATATTTCATTTCATCGAGTGGGAATCGAAACCACAACCGCGTCGTGTTTACAGTTACACTCTTGCAAAAAAATACACAACTAAAATATAATAAAAACAAACAAAAAGCACGCCTCAAAAGACACTACGCAAAAAAATAATTACTATAACACCAAATAAACATGGAGATTATACGTGATATGAGACATATAAGCTATTTTTCGTATATTTTTACAGCCGAAGCAGTTACGCTGAAGGTTACAATTACGCAGAGTAAGTATGACTGGGGCAAAATAGCTTTACGGCGCCCCCCTGGCGAACACAATATAATTTCATATGTATGTTTAAACAGTTTTACGGACTATTTGGCGCCCCTTTGCCTCCCCCTCCTCCCCTCACTATGCCACTGCGCATAGCACAGCATATGGTTAGTAATATTGTTTTACGGTGACTCCGTGATTACTAGGAAGACACGTGTCATATGTTTAAGGATATGTGATAAGGAAATTAGATATAATAAAAATAAGATAAAAATATTTGTATAGTATAGTACTAATAAAAAAAAGGAACATTCGATAAGAATTTACTTATGAGAGAATGTCATTGTCAAGATTTAGAATACAATTAAATTTACATAGTAGGTGTTAATTTCTTTCAGCAGAGCGAGAAAGTGTAAATACTTCATTCCTCGAGTGGGAATCAAATCCAGATCCATCATGTTTACAGTCAGCCACTATGCCACGACGGCCTCAAATTTCAATAACACAATAAATTTTAATTAAAATTCTAGTAGTAACGAAGTATTTGTTAGCTTCACGTTATTCCACAGAGCAAGCAGACGCCTAGCATCGAGACATTGCATCTTTAAAAACGGAACCCAACGCTGCGCTTTGTCGAACATGGAAATGATAACAAAATGAATAATATTTTCTGTGGGTGGGAGTCGAACCCACGACCGTATGGTTTAAAGTAAGACTAAGTCCTATTGCAATGAAAAGGTCTCACAAGCAGAAAAAAATCCACATAATATCACGTCTTTATTACGCGTGTGTCACTCTTTTATTCTCAATAATCTTGAAAATGGTAGAATTTCAATTTAATTAATTTGATATTATCGATGCAATGTTTTGTAAACATCTTTCGTTATTAGCGGGGTATGTAAGTGGAATCTAGCGGCAAGCAACCTTCATCACCATTTTTAGCAAACTCTAGCAAGGGAACAAAATTTCTCAAAATCCCGTTTGTAGATCTAAAATTTCTTTTTACAGTATAATAATATATAAATAACATAATATATACTTCTATTTTAAATCCACAATCTATTCTACAATATAAGAATAATAAGTAATAAAATACTCAATATTAAACGTAGTTGACTGACAAATGAATAAAATAATTACAAATCGCCAACAAAAATTACATACAAGTTGTGCACGTAACGACGCTAATGGAATAACATTTTCGCATTGTCTTTTTATAAAAAAAGGCACATGAATATTAATGAACATATTGTACTATTGAATGAATTGAGCAAAAAATGTTTCCACATATATTTATATATATATATTAGTATTTCGCAACTTTGCTGGCTTCTGTTAGTTGACAGCCATCGTTTTAATACACTGTGTACTTATTATATATGTATATGAACATTCTTATATTATATGATACTAGTAAAACTTGAAATTGATATTCAATTTTAAGTTCTCCTTATATAATATAAATAAAATATTATATTTTTTTACAGCATATAGCAAGCAGTTTATGTTATATTTGTCTATCAGAGATCAAAAAGTTTCCACTTTGGGTAGTAACCCTGGATCAGACCAATAACTGTAGCATGTACAGTTGCACGTTTACCCCTGCGCATAAAATCGTCTAAATAATATTAGGCAAAATTTGAACCTGCACCCATCAAAGATCTAAGTCAGTCTTAGCTATATTATTATATAATAACTGAAGATATGTAAATTTTTCTTAAGCTGTATATAGCAGGGTTGTTAGAGAGGGAGCCTAGTGTACAGATATTATATACTAGGTGCATAGGAAACAATGCAGCCCCCAATTTACTAATATGCATGAGTTTCGGGACACACTTGTACCCGCTTCGGGACACACTTCGGGACCGCTTGTGTTGTCATCAGAGTAAGGAAATGAAAATAATTAATTCCCCACAAGAGGAAATTAAGCCCACAAATGCCGTGTTTACAGTCAAATACTGTGGTGCAAACATCACAATACTGTATAGTGTATTTGGATTTGCTTTTTACTTCACTTTTCCCATATACATTCGGCTGGGTCGGTGTAAGTCAAAATAAACATTGGATTAATGTTTGCTCAACATAAAATAGATAAGAAATGTTTACAAAAAATCTAGCAAAAGCCAAAAAAATAATTTATTGTAATAAATTTTGTATTTTTATCAATTTTATGACAATGCTAAAGTTACATGATCTTTTAGTGTTTTTTATTTGCAAATTAAGAATGAGTTAAGAAATTTTATCATAAGTTAAAAAATAGAAACTAAGATATGAACTACGAAGAAAAGCCTTACTTAATTATATTATAGGCAATATTTGAATATTAATATTAACATATATGATTATGTGGACTAGCTAAAGCTATTCTAACCCAAAACTGGTTTAAAATGTGAATTTTAAGGAATACCTGTTTCCAAATTTTCAGAATATAAAAAAATATTGAAACAAAAAACAGTAAATACCTGTGTATTTGCCCATTGCTATGGAAGTACTCCAGTCCTTTCAATACTTCCTTAAGAACAGTGGCGATGGTGGCTTCATCAAAAACTCCATGCTTGCAGTTCGACATACGCATTTTGTGTTTTATTACATCTAGGAGACTTCCACCTGAAAAGATATATATATTTTTTTATCTTCACTCTCAATACGTCATATAGCACTATATATGTCTTCACTTCCTGCCTGAATTCAAAACATTGTATGTTTATTGGCATATCTCACATATGTGAGTGAATCACACATTGTGATTTATCTTTTACAATCACACACCATCAGACAATCCCAATATTGTATAATTAGGATTCAGAAGTCAAATATAAAAAGAAAATCTACAACACTAATATTACAAAATACAATCTTATTTATTGAAAATCTAAATAACTATCAACTGAAGATTAAATAACTAGAAACTAATATAGAACACCAACAACATTCGAAAACATATAGGTATTTACTCAGTGTTAATTATAGCAGCACTTTTAAGCAGTTCACAATATTAATTAATTAAATCATTTAAATTATTTTATAATTTGCTGATAATGATCTATTAACTACCTAATAACAAATCTCATCGACTACAACTCACGTAACCTCATGTTTGCGAGGGCAAAATGTGCATTCAGGCTTAAATTACTAACAAAAAAACCGTTTAAAAAGAGTGGGCATTTTGACATTGACAGTTGACACATTGCAGTACTATATTTGATAGTTGACATATGTCTCCTAACCTAACTAATAACTTATGTGAATTTTAGAACAGAAAACTTTTTTTCCCCATTCTTTTATAAAAATGATAATATCAATAAACTACTTCAAATGTATTATTTATACACATCTGTTACTTAATACTTTCCATTGCAGTACACCATACAATTTGCTTAACCGTCTTTGAGTGAACACAAATCAAACTAGATCGGACTATTGATAAAATTGATTGAAACACAATGACATGTTTTGACCTTATCAATTTAAGCGGAATCACTGAGCTCTGTTCAATGACTCCATTTTAACATACATATTAAAATCATATATATTTGTCCATATAAGATAAATTTTATTACTTCTTGTATTTTCAAGATTTATCTTGCATACCATGGTAGGCAGAAAGAACCAAGAATGGTAAGTCTTGGACATACCATTCTCAGCTTACTAACTAAGCTTCTAACATTTTAGTAGCAAAACTTAACTCCACACTGCATTACCATAGCAGGGAAATAAAAATATTTTTTTAACCTGAATAGGTACAAAATCCACACCCAATATGTTTATCTATATATATAAAAGGACTTGTCCTCACTGACTGAGGTAAGACGCACGCACAGACGTAACCGCTGTGCGTAGAAACGTGAAATTTGGACAGATGTTTATTTTCGTAATCTAGACATCCACTAAGAAGGGATTTTGAAAAAGGGGTGATATAGGGGTTGAGTTTGTATGGAAAAAAAAAAATCGGCACGGATTCTTATAAAATTTGAAATTTAGATTTTTAAAAGTATTTAATTGAATACGTGTTTCATCGTTTTCAAGAATTCTCCATCTAAGGGTGCAAATCGGGAGTTGAAAGTTTGTATGGAAAAAAAATTAAATCGGCACCGATTCTTATAAAGTTTGAAATTCAGACTCTTAAAAGTATTTAATTGAACACATGTTTCTTGGTTTTCTAGAATTCTTCCCCTAAGGGTGCAAATAAGGGGTTTAAAGTATGTATAGATTTTTTTTAAAATCGGGACCAATTTTTATAAAATTTGAGATTCAGACTATTAAAAGTATTGAACACATGTTTCATGGTTTATTAGAATTCACCCCTAAATACGCAAGCGAAGCTGCGCGCGCCCGCTAGTCAATAAATATTAATCATTATTATCTAGATATATTATAGTGAACCTAGTGGTCCACTCCACCTGATCTACTATGCATGTGATCAATAAATATATAAATATACTTATAATATGTTTATTTACTTTCTATTTCAACATCATCAACAGAACAGTTGTGAGTTTAATTCCCACTTGAGGGAATTAAATATTTTCTTTCTTTTGCTTTGGAAAGCGGAGAAAAAGTGGAGTGTCTTAGCAATAGGTACCATGCTCATAGTTAGATAGTGCTGCTAAAAAATAATAATTACCTTCTAATAACTTCAACACCAGCCATAACTCATCATTCACAACAAAACTGGTGTAGTATGTTACAACGTTGAGGTGATTGCAGCTAGACATTGCCTAAAATAGAAATTTTAAAGTATATATACATTTGTATATAATTTAAAATATAATATTATAATTTTAATTATTATTACTGTTTTTTCACTAAACATTTTAATTCCATGTCAATTAAACAATGTATAATTAATTTTCACACTGAATATAAATTACCTTTTTCTTACGAAGAAGGAAGAAAGAATTTAATAAATACTTTTTGTATTTGTATAAATAATTTTATCACATCTATTTTCTCATATCTATCTATTTGTAGTAAGAATATTTGACTTACTTGAATTTCTTTGAGAAGCTCATCCATGGATGTATTCCATTTTTCTAAGTTAATTCTCTTAATGGCACATTTTTCATGTCTTGGTTTACAATATGCTGAATATACAACAGCTGTTGCACCAACACCTAGTAAAAATGTTAAATTATAAATGTCTTTAAATTTGACATAAATAAATAATAATCTTCAATAAGCATATAATTTTATTATGACTATATATATATATATATTATAAAAACAGCTATATTCACATAGTTTTTGACAAGTTGAGTCGCTGAGACTTCCGAGTAAATAATCGAAGATACCTATTTGTGTTGGGAATATTTTATATATCAATATATTTTAAGTTAGCAATGAACTAAAACTCGTAAAATATTAAAACAATCAACGGAAAATTATCAACATTCTTTAACATTTACTTATTTTGTCATGTTTTTATAAAGCAATATACACATTACGAAGTGTATCTGAATGATTATTTTGCCTCTAACATTTCAATTCTATAATAGAGTTGCAGATGGAATGTTATAATCAACGAAACACGTTTTGTTGGCTACTTGTAAAATACGTAATGAATTGTTTACATTTACCCGCAAATGGGCGGATTCCGTCAATATCATTGCGTATTACATCAACTGCATAGTTTTTAATAGAAATTCTATTAATACATTACCTGTAAAAATGTATGTATGTGTTAAAATTTTCTCATGTTCATTAATTACTTGAACAATATTGATTGAGAAGCGAACTGCCAATCAATTATACAATATGACAGATCGCCTAAGAGATAATAAGACCAAACAAAGCGAGTTTGTTTTGAATTATTATTACATTAAAAGCGAGGCTAATTTAAAAATATAACTACATACCGATGACATCTTGTAGATCATAGTTTTCCTGACTATTGGGCCACGGACAAGATGTATTTGCACTGGTCGCCATTTTGCGTGTGAATAAATTTTCGATGTTACCGGCCGTGTTGTTCAAAGAGCATGCGGCACGTACGTACGACCACGGCTTGAAATAACGTTAAAAAGTTGGTAATTTGGTATCGTTACGCCGGGTCAGTGCTGCCAACCTCAGGAAAGTAAAAAACAGCTTATGGAACTTAAAAAAACAGTAAAATACAAGATATTCATTAAAAATGATACAAGTATTTTTTTTATTTATAACGGAAATCAAGTTAAAATGCAAATATCTAACCAAAATATAATAATTAATTTTATCAACATTTTAAATTTCGAGGCTTTCTACGTTCACGTAGTAATTTTTTTAGAGTTACGTACAAAAAAACTTAATCTTTATATTCATCTGTTTTTATGTCTCTCTAGACTGCTTATTTCAAGATCAAGTACCGGATATTTTAAGCTGAAATTAATATCAAATAACCAGATTTACGGTCTCTTCGAGCTCAGAAAGTGAAAAGTCAACGCAATCTAAAAATACGAGCGATTTTAGTTTTTGCTGCATTTTGTATGGACTATGAAATTTGATTAAAAGTGAAAATTTACAATACAAACGAAGGTATGAAATTAGTGCAAACTTATATATATTTGTCAACTTTAATAACCTGAACTGACCTACAATCATAATATTTTTTATGCATTTCAAAAAACAGCAGATATGAGGACTAAAACAGAAAACAGGGACACAAGGCAAAAAATAGTCAATCTACCGTTAAAATGTTAGGGTTGGCAGCACTGCACCGGGTATCGATACATGATAAGTAGCGTTACCAAATTTACCTTTATATTTAGATAATTTTATCGTTAAGCACAGATCTATGGTATCGCTAGGTAACGTTAAAATGGTATCGTTATAAGCTAGTTTTGTTACCGTCGCTCTTGTCTAATAGCAACGTTTTGATTGTTTTTGTGAATAGCACAACTAGCAAGTGGTATTAAATGGGTAAGTTTAATAAAATTATTATCATTATAAAAAGTATTTTGTAAAACTTTCTTTGTTTCTTTTTCTACGTTAAGATTTAACGTAAAATTAACCTTATTATAAAGATATTAAACCGTTAAGTTACCAAGTATCGTTACAATTTGGTAGCGATACTTGGTAACTTAACGGTTCATTATGGAATTACCGGTAATTAACGTTAGTTTAAATGTGAATTGGTAACGTTAACAAGCCCTGCGTACAACCGTACCACGACAATGGCGATAATTGATGGTCGCGACATCAAACGATTTCTATAATATTTACAATTTATGACGAATTAATTAAAATATATTTTGTGACGCCCAAATGTATTTTTTTGTTGTTATACTTCTATGTTTGTTTGCGACAAGTACCAAGAAGTTTTCTATTGATTTATTAGTATTTGTTATTTGTTTCATGTACTATAAGTTTATTTATTTATTTTTTATTTATAATTGTAAAATCTAAATATAACTAATGACAAGACATGACGACATAACTTTATCAATAAGTATTATCAAAAAAATGCAATTTAGCGAAATATCTTATCGAGAGTTGTCACAATTATAAATTATTAAAATAACATATTGTTATCACCTTAATAATATTTCATACTAGCGGCCTGCCCGCGGCTTCGCCCGAGGATTTATGTTGTACTAAAGTATTAGAATGTTTAAAAATCCTCCTGATGAAATTAATGCTTAATTCAACAGTATGTTATATGCGTTATCAAGATACTTTAGTACCTTGTTGATAGCGTTACATGTGTCTATTTCTACTATCTCAAATATGAACTTCTTAAAAACTTAAATACTTATATCTTTTCATAGAGTGAAGCGACGACAATGAAATAAAAACTAAAACCTTCTCTGAGTTACTTATGTTTTTTATGTATAAAAGTTGCTTTACTTTGTTGCGTAATTTTTACGTGATACGTGTCCACATAAACAGATAAACAGGCAAACCGATAAACCGACAAACAGACAAAGAATCCAAAAATGCTGGAAATGGATTCTGTTAGTTATCCTTTAACACCCTAGCTAATTTTTTTTTTAAATATTTTCAATGTACAGAAACGACTTTTGTACAGATTTATTAATATAAATGTATCAATTTTGGAAGGGAACTAGAAAAATATTTTATATCAGACAATTACGTCGCAATGGATAATATAATATAATATTATTGTGTACTCTGTGCCTGAGCCTTATTGTGAATGTGCGTGAAGTTCGATTATAAATAATATTTAATCATATACTTATGTACAGTATATATAATATAATAATTACCTGACGAAAAAATCCACTAACGCCAGACGGTGTTCTTTCTGGCTTTAAGTTTCTGAAATAAAAACAAATATATTTAATCGCAACATATAGTTAGTTATCTACGGTACAGTACCTTACAGTACCTACTTTGTTTAGTACCTAATATAATGAGACATTACTATTTACTTTATTAAAGATATTACTTTTACTTTCTTTTTTATTTTCTTGTCTTTTTATGTATTTTATCAAGTTTAGATTTCAAAAGTAAATTTAGAAATGAAAGTTATAAAAATATAAATAGAACGTCGTTACACCAATGGGCTTACGATGCAATGCAATAAATTACACCGACCCCACCTTCCAGACCCCAGAACTCAGAAGACATTAGTATTCAATTTAAAATTTAGTTTAAAAATACCAATACATAGAATCTTATACAATAAATTTAAGAAAATTTCTAATTATACTGTCTGAACCAAGGGAAAATTGAAATCTAAAATAGTTAATTTGTTTTAAGAATGTTTAAGAAATAAAAAAGTTCAACCCTTACAGCTTTTGAAACTAATATACGTAAATGATAATTTATTTATTTAGAGGCCGTAGTGGCGCGGCGGCACAAGGGTGTGACTGTTGTGAAATATTTATTTACGTTTATATTTCCACTTCTTCGCTCTGTGGAGGCGAAGCGCGGGGTTGAGTTCTGCCAGTCATCACGCCTGCGGATGCCTCCAATGCCTCCGGAATTCGGCAGAAAGTGGGGAATGGATTGTCTTAACACTAAGTTCCCTCTGCCTACCCTGCTGTTTGCGGGATACAGCGTGAAACTGATTTTTTAATAATTTATATTAAAAAACTGTAAGTACAAGTATTGAAATGTCATTTTGCTGTAAAATGTATTTTACTAGTACTTCATTCCTAATATTTTCTTCTTTATACTGCTTTTAGTTATTTATTAGATTTTAAATGATATTTTTAAAAGCACGTGGTTTTTATAAGGAAACTGTCCCTATCTTATTTAAATTGATTAATTTATTTTACAATAATGGCGTTTTTCTTAATTTGCAATTAAGCATATGTTCTTGGACGGATACCAAAAGCGCTTTAAGCATAAGCTGGTACAACTAAAATGACGAACAATACTTACATAATACATTAATCTATATTTATAAAAGGATTTGTCCTCACTGACTGAGGTAAGACGCACGCACAGTCGTAACCGCTGTGCGTAGAAACGTGAAATTTGGACAGATGTTTACTTTCGTAATCTGGACATCCACTAAGAAGGGATTTTGTAAAATTTTAACTCTAAAGGGGTGAAATAGGGGTTGAAAGTTTGTATGGAAAAAAAATTAAGTCGGCACCGATTCTTATAAAATTTGAAATATAGATTTTGAAAAGTATTTAATTGAATACGTGTTTCATCGTTTTCTAGAATTCTCCCCCTAAGGGTGCAAATAAGTATTTGAAAGTTTGTATAGATTTTTTTAAAATCGGCACCAATTTTTATAAAATTTGAAATTCAGACTCTTAAAAGTATTTAATTGAACACATGTTTCATGGTTTTCTAGAATTCTTCCCTAAAGGGTGCAAATAAGGGGTTGAAAGTTTGTATGGACAAATTCTTAAATCGCCACCGATATTTATGAAATTAGAAATATAGACTCTTAAAAATATTTAATTGAACATGTGTTTCATGGTTTTTTAGAATTCACGCCTAAGTACGCAAGCGAAGCTGCGCGCGTCTGCTAGTTTATAATAATTACAAACTTACATTTAATTTTACACTTACACTTGTGGATTAAATGTGTGATTGCCATCTTAATATTTCAGGCGCTCCTCTTTTTTTTTTTTAGACGCC